>DWLI01002867.1:0-12533 GCA_018249915.1 Cecropterus dorantes dorantes
GTCATCGTCATCGTCATCGTCATCGTCATCGTCATCGTCATCGTCATCGTCATCGTCATCGTCATCGTCATCGTCATCGTCATTGTCATCGTCAGTGTCATCATCGTCATTGTCATTGTCATCGTCATCATCAACATCGGCGATTTTTATTTTACTACGGAGACTCTCTTGCCGCTTTATTTTAGATTCCACAGTTCCTGCAAGTTTAACTTTTGAAGATCCCATAGTCTTCCCTTCTTTGGATTTTAGGGATTTCATAGATCTCTCAGTGTCAGTATCTATACTGCTTTTCGGTCGTGAAAACCCCGATTTATTATCAACATCTGCATGGGCCCTCGTTTTAATATTACCTTTATTTTTTTGTCGGTGGCTATCTTCACCTGCAGGCATTAGTAACTGTCATGCAAAATGACATAGCTCAAACATCCAGCATTTAAGGCGTAGAGTAATAACATTTTTACTGTGTAGAGATATCAAGAATGATGTCATGCACGTAATGTTTTGTAATTCATTATTCATAATAAATCAACAAATTCTTAGAGACCTTAAACAGATATTATAGTATAGAGTTTGTAAATGGATGTGGATTCTTACTTTTTTGATCTACAAGCCACTGGAGAACCTTATTTTCGTTCTTTAAGTCACCTATAAACAGGTAAAAGTTTTAGAAATACATACTATGTATCATGTAGATTGTAACGGTATGTGAGGAAAGTAGACACAGAAACCAAGCGCAAAGGGTATTTGGACAATTTATTAACTTTATTTTTGTAATTTTAAGCAGTGCAAAACAACAATTTATTATATTATTACTGGATAGTAAAAAATAATCATCCAAACATGTTCACTCTTGATTTTGATTGACAACAAATTCGATGCAGATCTATCGATCGATTCAACTGGAAATATTTGGAAGTTTCTATCACTTTAGTTATTTATTTAAATAATAGTAAGATTATCAAATTTATGATCACTTACCATCGTACATAATAGGCACACCGGTTTCGTAATAAACCAAAGCTGGGAAGCTAAAAATACCAATATCAGATGCCAGTTTAGAGTCTTTTGATTTAACAAACTGGATTCCGTGTTTGTCCGTGTCATCATCAATGGTTTCCAGCTCCTCAAGAATGTCGTCGCAGGTATCACAGTCTTCACTATCTATAAAAGTAATTCAAATAAGTGATATAGTTTAACTTTTATGTTACAAGATGTTATTATTATCGTTGTGTGAATCATAATATTAAGCCAATTGATTACAATAAACACAAAAAATTACATTTTTCCTTGAAGCCGACTATTCGTAACTTGCTCTCGTCTTGTCTAAAATTAAGTATTACTATAATTTTTAAAGCATTAAACAGTATCATAAAAAAATAACAATATCATGATTATTTATGGTACCTATGATTCCTTTAACAACCATATAAATTATTATTTTGTTATTTAATATTGTTACATTGAATACATATACAACGTTACTTACAGAAAAAGACAGCTAAATGTTCAACGTCATCAATAAGGTCTTTGAGAGTTTTCCTATCTACGTTCTCGATTACATCTGGCTGGGAATCATGGAGTTCTAATACCCATTTCAAAATTGCTTCTTCATGCATCAGATCACCGTCATAGATCGTCCGGAACTTATGTCTGTAGAAAGCAAGAGCCGGCAAGTCCGGCAAGTCGTATTCCTTATCAACACCTTCATCGGAAGTCTTAACGAAATCGATGTCCTTCTCTTCGCACTCATCATCAATGTTTTCGAGCTCGCTGAGAATTTTTTGAGATTTCTTATCATTTTCCTTATCTAAAAAAGTAATATTAGTGTAATATTAGTTAGTAAGGTAACGAATATTCAGTCCACTTAATGGTAAATGGCCATTGCTGCCCAGAGACATACAATAGTCCAACCTGAGGTAGGCCATATTGCTAACAGAGGATTAAAATATACGCCTCAAATAAGTATCAAACCGGAGCGCAATAGTGCATAACACTGCTGTTATCAGGAAGAAATTGTCTATCTCTCAAACAACCACATTTATCACTATAACTAAACACTTACAGAAGAATACAACGACGTGATCGTTTTCTTCTAGTATTTTCTCCAACATTCTTGAGTTCACTTCTTCGATTTTTCCAGGAATTTCAAGTGTGTCCTCATCGGTGAGCCACGCCAGAACCTCATCTTCATCTTCGATGTCTCCTACATTATTTTTACAAATATTATATCGACAGTAATTACTTGAAATGTGCAGATGGAGTGTGCATTTAATTTTTAAATTACGCCCATAAGTAAATAAAAAAACCGCTTGGACCAATGCTTTCCAACCTAAACTCATATTCGTAACCTAGATTAATTAATTAATTTAATTAACCTAGGTTACGAATTAATTAATTTATCACCGGTTTTAATTCTGGCAGACATCTGTTTATTAAAGTAAGAGTTTTGTTGTAAGTATGATTATTGTTTATTTCTTTTTGAAAACATTTTTAACAAAGCGATAAGTTTAATTAAAATTGATGACAGTAGTAGATTACTGTTGGGCGTCTTGACAGAGTTTTTTTATAGTATAGAAGTAGCAAACAAGCGCGTAGTCCACCTGATGTTAAATGGCTAGTGCCGGCCATGGACATTAGTTATCAACCCTTGGTAAGTCTCACCCAAAGTTAACCAAAGATGCGTTGCTACCCCTGAGAATGAAAATGGATCGCCTCGAAAATGTATGTCCCCCTCACCACATGCTTCAGACCAGAACACAACAGCACATTACATTGCTGTTATTAGGTAGAAATAGTGCTGGTCTCGCCATGCGTTTTTACAGATTTTTGTGGTTTACGTCACAGATACGTTAAACAAGTCAAACCTAGGTAGCGAAGCGATCACAATACCAGTTTGACACGCAGTAGGTTTCTATTCCCAGATAGAAAGTCATCCGAAGGATGAATTAAGATTTCTATTTTGGGTCTGGGTGTTTGTGTATTCGCTTGTGTATCTAGACCACCCACAATATAAAAAAACTATAGTGTGGGTGCTACGAGTGTAGAAAGCATTATTACAGCTTTAACAGACATTGATTCATAGTTTGACAATTGGTATTTGTCTGAAATAATACTTACCCTTATAAATGAGTGGCTCCTTATTTCTGAAGAAAACAAGCGTTGGGAAAGACTTGATTCCGTACTTTTTAGCGAGGGACATATCTTCAGTTGTTACGAAGATAATACCAGTTTCGTCCAATTCGTCATCAATATTCTCCAATTCATCCAAGATATTGTCACATTCGTCACCTTCTTCACAGCTTCCACCTGTAAGATAATTTGATATATCCTTTATTGATAATCTATTTACAGATATCACACTATTTTTTATAATCCTTCTGTGTCGAGTACACTTAATATATAATACCACGTTAAAGTTATATATGTTTTGATTTTATATTCTAGTTAATATCTAGTTAATAACCTATAATAATAATAATAATACATATATTTGTACTTTATACTTAATAAATAGTTGTTGTAATACTGATTAAATTTTCTATTATACAATAACCGTAAAAAATAACCGTTCCTAACCGTTGTATCTCATAATATTAACTTCAACGACAGTAATGTTTATAAACAAATCCTAATGTACACATTAAAGTAGGCAGATGTGCTTTTATTTCTATTATATTACGTATTATTTATTAAAGTATTTATTAAATAAAATAACTTACTGAAATACACCACAACATATTCATGCTCCTCGATTAAGTCAGTCAAAATTTCATCAGTTACTTCTTCGATAGTTGCGCTGTTTTTTTGTTCTATCAGCCACTCTAATACTTCATCTTCATTCATAAGATCACCCTCATAAATAGCAGGGATGTTTTCTTCGAAATACACCAAGCTGGGCAGATGATCAATGCCGTACTCTTTGGCTTCAGCATCATTATCCATCCTGACAATTACGATTCCTTCCTTTTCCAGTTCATCATCAATGTTCTCCAGTTCGTTGAGTATTCTTATGTCTTGTTTATCATCCTTATCGTCTGTGAATAGCAAAAATGTGTTTGTTAGCGTATATTATCTTTTAGGACAAAATGTACATGCATGAGCAGTAGTAAATATACTTACAGAAAATGACGGCTAAATACGGCGTGTTAGTGATAAGCTTGTCCATCATTTCATCAGTAACCTCTGGAATTTCACTGTGTCGTTTTTGATGTAAAAGCCAACCTAATAGTTCATCTTCCTTCATCAGATCACCTTCATAAATATGAGGGATGCCCTTTTCAAAGAATACCATGGTTGGGACGCTTTCAATACCATACTCCTTCGCTTCCTTATCGTCATCGATTTTCACAAACGCAATGTCATTTTGGTCACACTCATCATCAATGTTCTCCAGCTCCGCTAAGATTTTCTGGCTCTTTTTCTGGTCCTTATCGTCTGGAATTTATTTGAAAACTATATGTTATTTTTTTTGTCAGTTCTGTATGTATGACGAAATTATGAATAAAAATAATGTTTGATGTAATTTTAGATCGGTGTGGTAATTTAAAAACCTGGCATAGTTTCAAATACTTCAGCCAATGTTAAGAGTACGTAAAATAAAAAATGAAATAATACTTACAGAACAAAACAGCGACGTACGGCATTTTCTCGATAATTAGATCGAGCATTTCATCTGTGATGTCTTCAATTTCGTCACTTTCCGTTTGATGTCTGAGCCATGCCAAAACTTTTTCTTCTTCCTCTAAATTGCCTTCGTAGTAAGTCGGAATGCCCTTTTCAAAGTACAATAGAGTTGGAACTTTCTCAATGCCGTATTCTTTCGCTTCTTCATCATTATCAATTTTCACAAACGCAATACCCAGTTGATCACACTCATCATCAATGTTTTCCAGTTCATTCAATACTTTTTGTGATTTGCGGTCGTTATTATCGTCTGAAAGCATAATATTTAAGAGTTGATATTTTCACATAAATATTTGTCAAAAGTTATAAAATAAAATACGGTAAATACTTACAGAATAACACAGCGACAGTTTTGCCATCCTTGATCAAACGATCCAGCATTTCATCGGTAACATCTTCAATTTCATCCTTTTCCAATTGATCTACAAGCCACTCTAAAATCTCTTCTTCGTTTTCGAGGTCACCTAGTTAAAATGAAGCACTAATATAAAATCCAGTAATAAAAACGTAACACTGAATAAACGAATCTTTTATTAAGCATGCATTAAACGTCTGTGTTTAATGTTTGGGTTTAAAAATTAAGCGTACCGTCGTAAACATTGGGGATCTGCTTTTCGAAGTAAACAATGGATGGTACATCGTCGATTCCAAAATCTTTCGCTGCCTTCTTATCGTCGATTTTGACAAATTGTATGCCATGGCGGTCACAATCATCGTCTATCTTCTCAAGCTCTCCGAGAACTGTCATAGATTCATCGTCGCCGTGATCATCTACAATGTAAACATTAATATATTTTAACATAAGCATTTTAAACGCGCTTATCATTCAAAGATAATAAATGACAAATTAGTGTATCGACATTGTTGTTAGCTTCTAAGATAAAGAATTAAACACTTTACTTACAAAATACTACAACAAGGTTGTCCACATTTCCAATGAGAGTGTTCAGTGTCTTAGCTGTGACGTCCTCGATGACATCTTCCTCATCCCCAGTCGATTTATTCGCAATGAGCCACTCCAGCACATCCTCTTCCCTGCTCAGTTCACCTTTAAATTAACATTAAATTATATTTAAAACGTATACTTTCATGATCACAAGGGTTTAATTTTATTTCATAAACGAATAGATGACATTCACAAAAAGTTTAAAAGCTTCTAAGATCAAACACCGTTACCAATAACATCGCCTGTCAGTATGTAATACATGAAACAAGTTCGAGCCTGTGTTCTAAGGTTAGCAAATAATTGCCTTTGTATACTCTAGACTATTTAGTAAACATTCAAAACACTTTATAAACGTACATCCATGTGATGATAGTAAATGTAAATGATTGGATTTCTCTTTTATTTTAAGTGTCAGCGTTAGATTTACTCGTATATCAAACCTCTTGTACAATGTTACTTATATAAATAAATGCAAATATCTCTCTTAACTTGACGTAACACAGCATCCGCAACATTATTCAATATCGTAATACAAGTGTAAGTAAAAACTGAGTCACAAACCTTCATAGATAATAGGTATTTGATGCCTGTAGTACACCAGTCTTGGCAGCTCACCAAGACTGTACTCTTCGGCTAGTTCCTCGTCGTGGATCTTAACAAAGCCTATTCCAAGTTGGTCCGCTTCATCATCGATGTTTTCCAGCTCTTGTAAGGCTTTCGCACATTTCTTGCACTCAGGTTTATCTGAAAAACATATTTCAATCTCCTCAGACAGCTATTAAACAAAAAGCCATGTTCTAAGACATGCCTCGTCAGGATTCGAAGCAGTGCAGTTAAGCGCAATGCTCAGGTGAATTTGTTGTGTGTTAAGAGAAAATTAATAGTGTGCGCTATATTAAGCGTAGTGTCGTGCATTGGTGATGTCATTGAAATCGGGTCTAGGTCTATGTATTGCAATAGTAACTAAGTAATAAAGCGGGATTCGTTCTGAATTATCAGTTTCTACGTTTGGTCTAATAAAGAAAACATCAAATCTTTAACTCTGATAGGGATCTATCGTTTTGCGACTCTAATATCTATGTAAGGTTCGGAGTGAAGTGTTCAAGTCTTAAAGTTCACTTCTGATATTTTAAGTTGTCAATAGGATAGTATAAACAACGTTTGACATGCTTGTTTCTTGTGACATCAGACGTTTTCCACCAGATAAGTAGGTCAAGGTCATCCAATTTTGAACCCATTTAGTTGACGGTCATAATTTTCGTTGCTACGAAGATATGGGATTTCTTAATAGTTTTAGAGTCGTTAAGAAGGGAACGTGTAACGCCGACGTCGTTCGTGACAAGTCGGTCCGTCAATCCGAGCTTGCTGGCGGGACGTAAATAGAACAGCCGAAATAGCTCGCCGCACGGCCCGATAATGCAAACGCGTTTTTGATTCTATCCTTTCCTTACTGACTGGCCAGATATTAATTCCACTAGGCATACCATGTATGTGTATAAATAAATTGCAATAAATACAGAAGTTTATAAAGAAAATGTACAAAGTGAATGAATGAAGGTAAGCGAGTGTGCTGTGCAATTTGTACGGCTTACAGTAATAATTGATAAGATTCATCGACTGGTTATCGATCCTTATTTTATCGCGTGTATCACCCTATGTGATGTTTTGTACCAGAGCCAAATATTTAATTGGCCGATGCATCAAGTGATGCCCATTCGAACATCATGAACCGCCCATTCTTTTCCGATTTCCAATATTCCTCCACAATTACCCACCGTGGTCGCATAAGAAGCGGAAAGCACGTCCGAAACATAAAATGACACAAATACTATGCTACGAAGCCAGAGGATACAGCCAAAACGACAATAACGGGAGGCATGCCGCCATCTGGAAGTTTTACTTACTGTTCAACGGGCCGCAATTTTTGTGATCGGGACCTACGTCAAAAACACTATCAAACACACGACACAATTTTCACCTTCTTAGAGACAGTTTCGATGGCTACGATTGAGTGAAGCCGACAGAAGATATCTACTCGATAGCTCTACGGGCAGAATTTACAGTTTACGTATTGTTAGTTGAGAAATTGGCTCAATTTTTACCACAATAGCTCATAAATCAATGAAGAACAAACTCCACAATAACACTCCAATACTTACAGAATAGAACGGCTACGTATTCGGTTTCCTCGATGATCTTGCCGAGGATCTTCTGGTTGACTTCTTCTATCCGGTCGGGAAGGTCCATTGCTTCTAAACTCGTCAGGAAATCCAGGACACTCTCCTCGTCCATGAGATCTCCTGCAATGTTATCAAAGAGTAGCAAGGTCGTGGTGAGTTTTAATAGGTTATTAGCTGTTAAACCACTAGGGCTATTAATAGCATCGATTAAAATTCAATAGGCAGACGCTGGAGAAATGTAAATAAACGTACAAATGTCGATATATTTAGAATCGGTTATCATACGATATAGATCATGTTTTGCTAATTGAATCTGATCAGCTGCCAAAATGATCAACCTCGCAGACATATCTGTTTGTTTCTTCAATAGTAACAGCGACTCACTGTCAGTCAATAGTCTCTTATACAAATACATATTTTATTTTTAAACACCTAGATACTCGTCTAGTCGACTTCATCATTGCGATTATAACATACTGTGATAATATAATTAGACATCTGCTAATTGTCGAATGTATAAATCAGATTTTTACAGTTACACACATAAAATTCAAACTCTGTGGATATTAATATGTAGGTGGCTAGATACTTGTAATATGTATAACTGTAGTATTATTCATTTTAATTAATACTTTAGTCAATTTGGCTCACTACAAGTCACTCATTTATACAATAGTAGAGCATGATCGATGCTCAATACTTTCCGTGATAGATGCTACTGATGTATAATAAGATATATAGGGTGGAAAGAATAGACACATAAATTCTAACGGGGTCGAACATTTGATGCAGCATTAGAACTACAACAGCAATTTCTGACTGACAAAGTAATGCTTGTATAGTAGTCCAATTTGAAAGATATTAACTTGTTTCAATTTGCCCGAAGATAAAAAGAGACAAATGATTGTATTTGACAATCCTGTCCTTTTGAGAATTATTTGCATGTTGTATATTTTTCCATAGTATGGAAGTAGCAAACGAGGATGAACCCCACCTGATGGTGACTACTGCCGCCCATGGACTTCTGTAATCAACCCTAGATAAGAACAAAGTCTCACTTAAGGTTAGCCACAGATGCCTTTTTACCCCTGAGGACTTAGATTGAATGCCTCGAAAACGTATGTCTCCCTTACCACACCCTTCAGACCAGAAAACAACAGCGCAAAACACTTCTGTTATTAGGCAGAAATAGGTATGACGGTGGTGCTTCCGGAGTCGAACCACAAAGAGTTCTACCATCTTAAATGAGCGTAGTGACCATTAATCATGTATGCTCATTTCTTACTTCTATCCATACCTTACCTTCGTAAATGATCGGTTCCTTCTCACGGAAGTACGTGAGGGCGGGGAATTTCGTGATGCCATACTGCTTCGCGAGCCGTTTGTCGTTGATCTTGACGAAGTCTACACCGAAGGTGTCTGTGTCATCGTCTATTTTTTCCAGCTCTTCTAAAACCTTGTCGCACGTGACACAACTTCTTGCATCTGGAAATAAAGTACATCTTATATTGTAAACATCCTCTTATCCTGATTTTGTTAAATGGTCGGAGAAGAATATATATTAGTAAAATTATATTACTCCATATCGTGGTAGGTAATGCATCGAAAACTTAAACCTGTATAATATTTTAAATGGTATTTATTTAATTATAATGTCTCAAGCGATGTTAATATTTCCACGTCACTGGATGTTAAATATGGCATCGTGTGTAAAAAAAAAATGATAGTTGCGAATTAAATCACAGCTTCAGGGGAACCGTCAATAATAATATTATTTATATCATATGATACATATTTTAAATAAGCCCATTTTATACATACTTCTATACTGGTAGTTTTATAAATACGAGTACTTTTTTTTTTTACTTTGATAACTTTCTGGGTTTTAATACTTTATTTCATTTTATATTCTTTTAATTGTTTATTTGCCTTGTTTAGATTTATTGTATCAAATTGATCATCTTGGTTTTTTAAGTTAATAATACAATGTATGAAATTACTTTGGTCATCTAAAGTTATAAAGTTCTGAAGTGGATTGAATCTTTGTTTATTAGGTCAGTTTAGATTTTCACCGTCTGCTCAATCGAAATATCGGCTATGTAAATATACATCGGGATCCCGCTGCATCAAAATGTTTGGAATCCGTACTAAAATAGAAAGTAAAAGTATATCTCAGCCGGAGAAGTTAATGGTAGTCTAAAAATACTGAGTGTGTTCACTATCGATACTGAAATTTATTTATACAGTTATTGCTTATAGAACAATGTTACGAACTTTTGAAAAGTGGGTCATTTATCACGTGGTCACGTCAGATTTATGCAAAGAGTCCCAATTATGTGATGTGACAGGAATGAAGCCCTCCCTCTATGGATGACAGAAGGAAGATGGAGGGCAGGCTGTATTATAAACATTCATTTTAAAACCTATTTTTTTTGTAAAGCTTAAATTATGGTAAGTCCTAGAAAATTTATAAGAAAACACGTTACTTAGTTAGCTTTGGAATTTCATAGCATAACCTATTTTTTGTGTCCTATCATATTTTTGCATTCTCCTTTCTTGTTATCATAGACTGTGGTTGTACAGGACAAAATGTATAAGTCGAACATAGGTACTTAGATTGATAGAAGGTTGGACTTTGTTAGAAGAAATTTATATGGGTTGTGCTACCAAATGTGTATGAGTTAACTCGATTAATCGGTTTTTATTTAAAAAAATAGATGCCAAGTTAATTCGGGTAGGTTAATTCGGGTAAGTAAATGTAGGTTTATTTCTTCCAGTAATCCCCTGAGATATATAAACTTTATTATTGTTTCATTGCAGGCTTAGTATTATTCTCTACAGGTTGATAATTATCAATATTGGACCGCGAATTAATACCGTACTACATCAAAAATCTTCAACAAGTGTAGGTATGTAATTTCTCTTTATACGAACTTTCTTTTACCTCTGGCGTATCACGGGACATACAAAAGTAGATATTCCAAAACAAAATTCGTATATTCCTGCTCGATTCGCTTCTGAACTATGAAGCACACAAGCCTACATAACAATTCTTAGGTAGACGGGAAACAAGCACAAACTCCAATAGCCACTACGCCTACATCAGATGGTCTTCTACACGTGAACTTGCGTAGGGCCAAAAGATATTTTAGACACAGGGCTGCTTGTAAAAATAATCTCCTAAACTCTCGAATTTGAGAGATCTTACGCTCACAATTTACGATGTGGTAACTATTCCCACCCACGCAGCTCAATGCAGTGTTCTTTTAATGTAATGATCCCACAGCTTATGTTAACGGTAGTTTTTAAATAATACCAATTGTTTATAGCTATTGATTTAACATCCTCGGCTGTTAATCGTTTGAAAGATTTATTGGATACTCGAATCAATGTCTTCGAAATGCTGAGCAAAGAATTACCTATTACTTTAATTCTTTTGATCGGGTGCCTTGTTTTATGTGTTTTCTATTTGTGTTATACGTTCTAATTTGATCACTATAAATACATTTGTTTTGTAGATATTTCAATTGCATAGCTTTCTACTATGAATTATCTGGTATTTAATGTTTTTTTTTTGTTTTCGAGGGGGAAACCTTCAAAAGTTACTCGACACCATGGGAGCGACGCCGGGTTAGGTATGTGGGATTTTTACCGTACTAAAACCCCCCAGTGGCCGCCCTCAGCACTATGAAGGACTCCGGTATCTCCAACGGAACGCAACCCGAGTCCTCCAAGCGCAATGCCCCCTTCTCTTGCTCTTTCCTGGTGAGCATTAGGGCTTACCGTATTTTCTAGTTTTTACGATGGCATGCGACCACACATGCCAGCGACCTTCACGTGGACACTTGGCTGGATGGTTTGAGCTTCCACTCTTGCCACCTGCAACGCCGGAGGCCCCCTTTTAATCGCCTCTTACGACAGACAGGGGATACCGTAGCCCTATTCTGGTCCAAGGTCATGAAAGTAGCTCATGCTCATGCTCAAGCGCTCATGGACATCTCCCATGGTCAACCCCAGATAAGATCAGAGTCTTACTTGAGGTATGACACAGATGCGTTGCTACCGTACTGAAGACTAAGCAGGAACGCTTCGGATAAACATGTATTCCTTACCGCACTCTTCAAGTCAATACAGCAACGCTTAACATTGCTGTTATGAAGCAAACATAGGTGTGGCGGTCGTGCTCTCGGAATCGAACCACTAATGATTCTACTACGTTTAAAACGTAACTATGAAGTGGAGATTTATAACAAAAAGTAAATTTAGAGAAACGACTAATAACTAAAATTTTCCTATTGTTTCTAACCTACAATTTTGTATGCAACAAAGAAGCTTTACGTCACTTTATTACGCTATAATCAATCAGGGTGGTTGGAACAAAATGAACAGTAAACAAAATTACGAAGTGGCTAAACAAGCCACAATCAAAAGTGGACGATCGTAAATCTCAACGATGACGTTAAACAGTCGTAATGTAGTTAATTTTCCTCCACATCAATAGTAACTCGATATAAATGGAACTACAAAGTACACATACAAAGTATAGTGTGAAAATCTTAGTGGTTCGATTCCGAGGCAGCACCGCCTATCTTTTTTGTATTCTAGACATATAGAATGCAGGTTTATAAAATGCATAAAAACGTGGTACTCAAGACTAGTAACGCGACCCTACTATCTCCACCCCCCCCATCCCCCCCTTTTAAACCACGGCAAATGATGTGATT
>DWLI01002868.1:0-12532 GCA_018249915.1 Cecropterus dorantes dorantes
ACAGCACGCAGTATAATGCAGAAAGAATATGCAAATTCCGGCGAAGTCGGATTGGAAGCCACTTGAGTTTCGCGCGAACCTGATTGTGGGTAGTTTCAGATTAGATTGTGGGTAGGATCAGCAGTTGTGAAGTGCAGTGACAGTGGAAGGGATTTAGAAGGTTGTGAGTGGATATGAAGGAGCTGAGTTGTTGATTGACGAGTCGCTCAAAAACTTTTACTATAAGAGTTCAATCTTACCCATGATATTAAAGTTATCAAAATACAAGACTTTTAGTTTTCCAAAGTAGTTCCTCCAAAATATACTCTAAACACCAAGTTTTTTTTTTCCACATTTTTTTTAAATACTCGGAAATACAGTTAAAAATTCAAAAAATCGCTATAAAGAGACACTTATTATTCAACAAAACATTTAACAGGTTATTTTATAATATATTATTAAAGAATCTGAGAAAATTATTCAACGTTACCCAAATTGACGTTATTTCAACAGAATATTCTTTAATTTTAATATAAATTTACATAAACCTTAATGTGCATTAAGAAGTCCTTGTCGTTTAGCGGCTGGTTGAATTGGTCGGTCGCCACATAGTATTAATCTATGTCATTTACATGCCGCGTAGGTTGCGTGACAAGGACAAATTGGGATACTTTTTCAAATACCAGACAGTCATTCGTTATTGGATATGATTTTTTAACTTCTTCCAGCATACATGTGAATGTTAAGAGTAAATTAACCAGTTAATATAAATTTAATGCATTAAATTAGTGTTTGTTTCGGAAATCCGATCTCTAATACCATATATATATGCTTTCTTCTTATTTCAACTGTAGATTTTTCTAATAAAAAATAGAATATCTAGAATGCTAAAAGTTTAATAATTAATTAATAACAATATATAATAATTATAGAAGTTCTGGGATTTTATTGAATGCGACTCAACAAACACGGTTCTACGATATGGTGATTTCTGTGATTGCTTTTAAAAAAAATAATAGAAATAAAATAAAAATGAAAACGTTGCGGTACAGTATCCTGTGAGATCGATTCGTAATTGTCCAATTTTGCTTTTTGATTGATATGAAACCATCGAGGGCTGGATTTATATGTTTTATGTTTACTTAATACTATTTATAGACACTTGTCAAACCTAGCCTGAATAACAAAGCTAGGTTTCATATGTTTCAATTAATGTTTTATATTATTTCATCGAAACTAGGAGACGCAGCATATCCGCTCAATTAGGTACGCGTTGGCAGACATGTTGCCGGCGCGCCTGTACAACGCGTACTGACGATATTGTAGTCGCGAGCACTTGGACAACCAATCAAAACTGATAAAATTACAAGTAGAACGAAAAAAATACAGATCCGGTGAGTTTTTGTCGATAATTTTAGTTAAGGTCGTATTTTGATCTCTTGAGTGTAAGAAAAAGTATTGTATCTGACAATAAGTGCCTCTACAAAATAAAACATTTTAACCAACATAAAAGAGTATGGATAGATCGGATTTTATGTCAATACAGGTCAGTTAATAAATAAATTCTGATGGAATCGTAAATATCACAATACTAATGTTCCTGCAATAAAAAAATAGAAATTGTAGCGCTATGATGTCGTGTGCTACGGGGTACTAAGTCTCCCTTATTGCCACCGTCTACGAAGTGCTACGGTGCTACGACATGCATATTGCATACATGAAAGCAGGTAGCCTCAGCCGAAGCAAATATCGTATTAACAATGCACAATCGCAAAAACTATATTATACGTGTTCGCCATACATAATCATGTATATAAATGCATGCAGTGTCATATTAAACTGCTAAAACTAGATATAATAATAATTATGTTATGTTCCGAAATTGTCCCATGATATTCATTATTCATACTTCATAAACTGATATTTGAACCGTCAAGAAAACTTTGATAAGTGATAAAGTTTTCATCGGTAGAGATGTAGTGACATCGAATGGCCGTGGATAGCGACGTAGCGGCGCTCCATAACGGATTGTAGGTCGAGGGTGATTGACGAGCGAGTGGCCACCTGTTGGCCGACCATTACCGACCGAGTGACGAGGGTCGCCGTCTGCGACTACCGGCCGACCACAAATCTGTCGTAATTAGACACTGTTATATTATAAAATTGATGCTAATAGCCTATTCGAAAAGAATTTATGAGAGCTCATTTGTTATAATCGCTATATAAAGCAATTTGTTCGCACAAAATAAGTATAACTGCCAAAAGCATTCCAACGAATTGTTATGCTGCCTATTTTACTTCGTCTGACGTGACGACATCGGAGCGAGGTCCGTTGTCGTCGACTCTCACAGTGTTTGATTAAAACACTCCTGGAGCCGTTAGCACAAAGGCAATTAATTCACAAAGTCTCTCTCCCTTTTATCAAATAGAAAAAGCGCTGACGAGAATAAATGTTGTTTCTAGATTTTCTTTACATTCAGTCTCCTTGTTTAAGTTTGTGTTTGAACTTTTTTCTGTCAATCTAGCGGTGAAACGAAGAACACAAAAATACTATTAATATTTTTTACTGAATTAAAGACATATTTTAAAAAATCGTACTATTATACTATATATTTGAACAAAAATCACGGAGTATAATGAATTCTGTAGTGAAGTAATGAATCCTTAAGTCAGTCAAAGATATTTTTAATTAGCAGAATATTATTAATATAACGCGACAGAATCCGCAACGATAAAATCCATAGGAGAACAAAAATTACCGACATAGCTCTCAGAATTAGTAAGCTGAAGTGGCAATGGACAGGCCACATCGTTCGAAGGACAGACAACCGATGGAGTAGAAGAGTCCTCGAATGGAGACCACGTCTGGGCAAAAGGAGTACAGGCCGCCCCCCGACCAGGTGGACTGATGACCTGAAGAAGACGGCGGGCTGCCCTGTATTCAGATGGCGCAGGATCGGTCGGGGTGCCGCAGATTAGGTCCCCGCGATGGCGGAGTCGCACTTAAATAAGAATAACACTGTACTGTACAAACTGTCGCTATTAAATCTAGCTGTATGAGAAATTTTATATTAATACTTTTTGGAACATAACATTGTTGGTATAAATCACTCTCTAGAATATATAAAATCATGTTGCTTCTTTGCTAAAAAAACATATAACTTACACAAATTTATGCTAGCTAGTTATCTATCTGTCTTTCGAAAATCTAAGTATCAAACGAGCAATATATTATTGTCATTTTTTGATATTAAACTACACTCTACTACTACTACTAAATTACGCTTACTGTAGTTACGGGACAATATTGCAGCGAGTCGCTTGTATAATCTCCCATAGATCACCGACACCCATTTCTAATTTGGGTTTGACAGACGCTGATTTCGGAATTTAAATATTTTGTCCTATTAGTATAACGATCACGTCCAAGGCTTTCCGCGTATTTCCAACTAGCAACAGGAAATTCACGATTTGAATGGCTAATGCAGTAGGAGTTACTTCGTTTTTTTTTTCCATTTTACTGCGGTTTCTAACGTCATCGCAGCGAATCTATGGCAATAATTTTATTGCGAAAATGTACAAAACTATCAAATGCAGCGCCCTTATATGTCCGTTACAAGATTACATGGTGTTTATATTTTTGGAAACTTAAGCTGAATCGATAGAAACTATTAAATGACCATCAATATTGAGAAACTATTTAAATTTAATTGGCTAATTAAATTTGATTTCGTGTGACTAATTTAAATCATTTTGTAAATGAAAGATACTATCGACCATCCTTTGATCTTTAAACTTTTGGAGAGTGTTGTACCGCTGGAATAAAAAAGTTTACTAAAAGATATATCGCAACTTAAATGAATATACATATGAGAGTAAAATGTCACTGATAAAATGCGGATGTTATATCGAACAAAAGAACTATCTTGAGTGAAGCCTTCTTGGGACTTGTCTCATTACGTGTTCAAATCCAATAGAACGTGACGCCGACTTCCCGAGCGCGCCATCTCCCGTTATATGACAATCTAAGCATATTGAAAATGTACAGGGACCTTTGGAATATGATGCAATATAAAATTCTGTTGCCCATTGGGAATACACGGAAGACGGTGATTGAAAATTGAAACGCAACTTTATTTATGGAATTCGATTTCACATCTTTACAATATCAACTATCGTCTGACCGTTAAGGTCAATGTACCGAGTGCTTATAATTTTTTTACATTCTAAGACTGAGACAATATCAACGCGCCTTTTCTGTATTATATAAAAAGTCGAAGAGATAACCCAATATTCCGTGGAACTTTTATTACATCTTATGTTTTACTAGAAATATAACTAGTCAATTAAATTTTAGGAAATGAAGTGTGACATATCACTCCTCGGCGTCTTCGTCCGTCAAAGTTGTGCTACTACATAGAATAGTAATCAGTATTGGTCATTCTCAACCCCAGGAACTGTGATATAAGTATGATTATGATTACCGTTTGGTTATTCAAGCAAACTACATCCTCCTCTCCGCCTATCTCCAAAAATATACCAATATCGGCTTATAATATAATATTTCAATCTACAAACGTAATTTTAATATATTCCATGTGTATTAGTACATGAGCAGACGACATTATAATCGTTTGTCTTTTGACGTTAAACAAATTTACAATAAGTAATAAGAAAAATATAAACCTTTTTTGCCGGAGTTTCTGGTTTAATTTCCGATGTAACCTTTTATTTCAGAAACAGAGATGGAAATTAACAAAATATAAAGACAGATTCTTGGTTGACAAAAATCACTGATGTATTGAAATTTTCCTCTGTTATTGAATTCTGTAAATATATTAATTAGTTCACCTGTAACTATTTCGAAAAAGTAAACCAATACACGTCAGGTATTACTTGTAATTAAAATATTTCCACGTCGAAGTGGGAAGTCACTGTGAAGTCACGATATTCTGTGGCCGTCGTAAGGCACTGTGCTTAACGTTTTATGGATAATCATTCCTAGTATTTATCTTATTTTTTATTACTTTTACTGCATAAAAATATGTCTATTGTAAGGTTTTTTATTTGTTCCTAATAATATAGCTATTTTTGGTTGACGTGTGGGCATCAACTCTATTGTCAAGCTGCAAATTGAAATTCAATGTTAAATAAAGGCATGAATAAAGCTTTGAAAGGAAGCTCGTCGGAGCGTGAGTAGCCCGTCAGGAGACAAAGCCGCGGAGGGCGTTCACCCGGTAAGTGCAAACGTGGGGCTGGAGTACTTAAGGCTGGAATTGCAAACTAAGGGATACCTTTGGAAAATTTAGAACCCCAAAACCTGTTCGCAAATGTCCCAAATTTACTTACTTTTACAAATTGCATAATATAGTTCTTAGAACCGAAAATTTCTCCACTATTACAAAGATTGAAATGACTTCATTACAACTATAATATGGCTCAGATTTTGACAGCTACATGCCGAAATTCACACACCAGTAAATAATAAAAAAAAATTGGATGTGTGTCAAAGATTGACACAATTTCCATTATTTCCAAGTTTAATAGCTTTTTAACGTCACTTAATCCGCGGGTCAGAGGAGAACAGTTCGTGAACAAAGAGCAGAGACATCTGAGCGATGAGTCGTGTAATCGAGGTCAAAGAAAACCGAACGGAAGTGATTTTCCTCCGATTATGCCGCATAATGGCTGTTAAGACTGCAGATCACGGAGCCACCAAGTACAATCAGATTTTTGTCACTTGTGGAAAGTTCACGAGAGTGTTGACAATTTTAAAGCTAAACGGCGTTATTAAAAGCAGAAGGCAAGAAGTTTGTTAAGATGACATGCTAATTTTACGCATCATAGCATGCTACAATATGAAATTTATGTAAAAGCGACTGTATTATATATGACTAGCTGTGCCTCGCGGTTTCAACTGCAACTACATAAAAAACAAACATAGCATGATATATAGCCTATAACCTACCTCGATTAATTTAATTGTTGAATACAACATAAAAAGATTTTTTCAAATCGAACCAGTAGTTCCTTAGATTAGCCCGTTCAACCTAACAAAGTATACTGCTTTATAATATTAGTATAGATTTTAGACTAATATTATCGCGGAATCGATACATTTTAATATGTTACGGGCATTCAATATGCGGTTTTTTAATTTCTTTTTGCTGATATTTCGACTTAGCTACATGGGTCGTGGTCACGGCTTAACTGCGGTGGCGAGGACAAACCGTTGACATATTTATGACGATGCTTGTCATATCCTGAGCACCCGTAACATATTAAAATAGACTTTTATATTAGTTGTTCTTCACATAATGGAACGGCGACAGCAGTAAACTGTAACCATGAGTTCGAAGTTAGCTTATTGATGTGTGCTAATAATTTATTTCGACGGTATTATATAGAGGTGCAGTAAAACACTCGTAAACCTGAAAATTATATTACCTCTGCAATAGTTATTTCGGAAATGCCTCATACATCATAAACATTTGTAAATTATGGATAGTATAATCTTTATTATTAAAACATTTATTATTTTTATTTAATGCAATTTTATTACACGATTATATTAGTATTTTCTATTTATCCATAAGTTTTATATACTGACAAACGAAATATTGATGACATAATAGTAAGTATAAACTTCAAATGTAATTGAAATTGTTTTTATGTAATTAAATTTAAGATCTAAATATTAATGATAATTTTATTAAATATTGACATGTATCTATATATTAATATTGTACGCCCTTGTGGGCAAAAGCAGAGCGATAACCATTCTAATCTGTTAACAACATGCATGTGCCTGTTTTAAACAATAAATAAATGAAATGAAAAAAATGAGAGCATCGATAAAACATTTTTTAATAATTTGCAAAAAAAAATATACAATCTAGTGGTGTTAACATTTTTCGTAATATTTCCCTATATTTGCAGTAAATCTAGTCAATGATTACACCTATTTTAAAAATATGTTTATACAGTTTTTAAATAAACATAAGGATAGATATACTATTATTCAGTAAAATTATTGGCATATTCATATATTTCAGTTATGGCGCTACATGTATGCGTCTGTGTAAACGCACCTCCTCATTTAACCGCAAACTGCACAGTCAGGTTATGAATTGCTTTCATTTATAACTGGTTGGAAGTAAATGGATTGTGGGATTCCATTCCAGTGAAGTTTATCTCAGCTAGCGACGGGACATATGAACAGCTTTTTATCGAAGGTGGCATTCTTTCCAATATTTTAAAAAGCAAATGTATAACTGCTTGTGAATCGATTGCGGTGTCACGGTCATGTGCCGTTTGTAGTAAAATTATTTACATTGGATGTTTTAGTTTAGTTTACTGGTAATTAAAGTTGTAGATTTGTTATAACAAAGGCATGCGCTTCAATACCAAGCCAAGCAGACATCTAAACGATGAATTTTGATTTATGTTCCGAGGTCGCGTGTTTTTGAATAGTATTTGCATGTATTTTACATATTATCTTTGACCTAGATAATCTTAGGATATGTAATAGGATATCTACAAAGCTTTAATACATATTATTTTCATATATTTATAACGCGATCCTACAAATGTGAAATAAATTTAAATTTGGAAGTTCTTCATTTCTTAGAGGGTGATACATTAATTAGTATTAGGCATATTAGCTAGGTCCAGTCCAAAGCAACTTCGTATTTTAATAAATCGTTTATTGTTTTAAAAACTCTATTTGGCGGTCAAAGTAAATAAATAAATATAATGAACGTAACATTCTTTAATGGTTAATTTGCACAGTTCCACAGTTATCGGCAACTCCTGGCTCGGCGGTTGTCATACTTTAAAGCCATTAGTATGTTTTTAATAAGGTTATCTAGCGGCGATTTTTTATGAAGGTAGTTACTTCATGCTTTAAATTATATGTACCTAGTAAAAACTAGGACCAGATTTTCTACGACATAACGGGAAGCAACGCATTATTAGTTGCTCGCTGATATTTAATTATTAAATATTAAATGAGTATTAAATAATATGATTTATAATATCAAATTAGTTTTCAAAGCAATACATGTATGAGCCCTGTTTTATTAAAAGCTATTACAATTTGTAAATTACTTTGAGAACAGATGCAATCAAGGCGTTGGATTAGATTCTAAAGTTAGAGGCAGAAAAAGGGGTGATTTATATAATTTAATAATTAATATTGTAGAACGTACATATTTTAATTACTTTCTAATAATTTCAAATTAATCAATGTTTTTGAGAATTATTTGTATTGTAACGGGTTCGATTGAAGGTTTTGATTTTTTTCTAATAGCCGATATTTCGACCCGGTTACAAATATCGTTATCACAGCTAAACTTTTTGTACATACAAATTTGTTCCCCTGCCATAACCATGAAATGTTTGTTTTGTTATAAAAATACGAGTACATTCCACTCTTATTTGTTTGTCTGGAGATGTTTGCTCTTGAGTGTGGACTCAATGATCAATGATCTGCGGATGCGGGCCTTCGCCCACTGATGGACGCTTCCAGAGTGGAACCATAAATGTAACTAGGACACAATAGTCTCTATTAGCGTTGTTTATTTACATATGATGATTTACATGTACACTTGTTAATTCACTTGATAATCAATTCATATTTTGTAATAATGTATTATATAATACTTATTTGTTATCAGAGGACAATATTGAAGACAGTTGTAAAATTAAATAAATTAACGATTTAATATAAAAATAATCTCAAAGACCTTTCCGTAGAATGTCATGTTCACATTTGAGACTTTTTTACAGTCAAGTACTCTTGCCTTTCTGATGCAAGTATCTGTCGAGGGTCAGGTTTACATATCCTCTCCTTCTCTATGTTGAGGCTATATTTGACGTGAGAAATGCACTTACCAGTATCAAATGCTTATTTCCCTATTTAACACAGATAATATATATGTAACTAGCTGTGCCTCGCGGTTTAACCCGGTACTCCATTAACAACATAGCATATATATAAATATATCCTATAGCCTTCCTCGATAAATTTCATATTTACCACAAAAATATTTTTTCAATTCGAACCAGTAGTTCCTGAGATTAGCCCGTTCAACCAAACTCTACTGCTTTATAATATTAGTATAGAAGTATAGATATATATTAACGTTATATAAAAAAAATATCGGTAAGTAGTCTGACACTTAATTTTTATGTTTTAGACGTAAATTTCTACAGATCCGATAATATTGTATCGGTAGTAGGTGTAGTGTATCGGTGGCTCTTAGCCACCAATACAATATAATCGTATCGGACAAAACTACGTTTAAACTTAAATATACGTAACATAACAAATGTTAGGAAATTAAAAGTCCAAATTCAATTGGTAAATACAAAAAAAGATTAGGTAACACGTGCGACAATTCGCAGTTTGTAAAACAAGTAGTATTTCGTAAAATAATTTATATTGAATTATTAATATTATGATATTATGCTGTCTAAAATATTGTGTATATTGCATCGTGCAATGTAAATGAGAATAACAATTACGATCGTTTCCAGACCATTGGCCTAAATTATGCTTGGACAGATCGTTTGCGCAAACAAAGCTTTAAATGTTATCAATCGCTACGCTTTTAATGTAAGTACGTTTATTAGGTTTTGATTTATGAAAATATTTAATAAAGAAGTGAAACGAAATTTGGTCATGTTTGAAGAGGTTCTTGAAATTTTTGCCCATAAGTGTGCCATAAAACACTAAAAATATTTTGTGCTAAAATATGAATATATGTCCCGTTCTTACAAACTTCATCATGGTTAAGGCCATTATATTAGGTATAGTATAAACGTAAAATAGATCGCGTAAAAGCGGCATATTGCGGCAGTTACGACGCAGAAAAGATATCACAGCTAGTACTAACATTTAAAGAACCATTTTTACACTTTCACAGGCAGTACCTATATATATAACTATTATATGGAGAAGATAAAATAGATTTTTTATTATTAGATTTAAATTAAAATGGTAGAAGCCTTCGTGGATCAACATAGTGTTGATCCAAATCAAAGTATCTCTACCAAAGATTTGAAATGTTTGGTCTGTTGCATTAATGATCGCAAACTAAGGCCTGCTGCACGGCCTTAGTTTGCGAATATGAAATCATTTCAGAAAAGTCTTTTTACCACTATAAAAATGAACAAATATCATTCAAGAACTTTACACCACATGGACTCGATAGAGATATGACAGATTTATAGGCTTTCGGTTTTTTCCTATATAACTCGGGAATCCTAAAAATATTTTTTGTTTATTCTAAGAAATATAATATTATATAGGCCAAACAAAATTAAATTGACTGCACTTTATGAATTCATAGAATTTGTTTTTGTTCGTAAACTTTCATAATATTTTAATAAGTTTCTGGGAGTCTTTAGTGCGTACGCCAGGGAGATCTCCGCGGGCCGCTATAATTAGTTGGCGCCAAAATGAAATAATATTTCGTGAACTGGCCGAATCCCGTAATTAAGGTAAGCTTTAAAATATATTTTATTTGAAAATATCGCTTATGAGAACAACGCTTGTGACAGAGAGGTGCGATAGTGTATAATACTGTCTGGTGACCACTGTCGGACATCCAACTACTCTTATAGCCTGTAGGCATTTACAATACAATGGTCTGGAAATTCTTGTTACAAGTGATTATTTACATTAATTTTATAGCAGCAGTATTTGTGAAAGAAAAATTATTACTTTGGGTACTAGTAGTTATAGCTATAGGTGACATTATATATTAATACCTCCGTCTTCAGTGCAGAATTACCTAGCGACTGCTCTGTTTCCCTTTACACTTCACCAATATTTATTTTAAAGGTCCCGTGACCATCACAAAATAAATAATACTCCGTATTTTTTTCACGATATCTGAATAGTGATTAGACAGTATAACAGTGTAATGTCATAACGCAAATTTTTAAATATAAGTATTTTATTTATTTACCATTTCGGTCATTTAGAAATAATGAACAGATATTATTAATATTTTTTTGAGACGCATAAATTTATTTCAAGTTGCAAGACTTTACAACATAATTAGTAAAGCATTCCTCATTTTACAAGAGGCTATTTATTGGTGGAATTGATAAAAGCAAACACGCTCATATTTTATGACATTTGATAACAAGTGTTCCAAATGATAAGTACACTGCAAAAACTAATAAAAATGTCAATAAACGACTAGATAGTAAATAATAAGGGTTTTATACGAGCTATAATAATTTAAATATTTCAGTGTCACATAAAACCCTTTTACGGGAACGTACCGTCAAAAATATATTACGCAAAATAAAATAGCGAGCGCCAACACGCGACCTTCGTTTTAAGACCAAAGACAGATTACATGGATGCTTAACTACCTTTAAGGTAATATGCATTATTAGGACTCAGTGTAATAAGCCGTGTGTATTTCGTAGACCATTTCGTTTCTTCGACTTCTTCGACGGGATGTGCAGCACAGTTTTAAATGATTATATCTTATAAATATTCAAATATTTTTAAGTGTGAAGAGATCAGTGAACATAAATACTTCTTGTAATGGTAGCCGCCAAATTTAGAGAATTGCACTACATGAACGGGATTTAGAAAGTCGGTCTAAAATTGGTTGCAAAAGGCGTTATAGATGAGTTTGATAGAAAAAAACATAGTATTGGTGGCATCGCACACGAACCAACAAACGTTAAAATAAATCAGGCGTCTATGATTAAATATTGATTGAGTGTGTCTATACTGAGGTTTGGCGAGGGTTTGGAACAAAGGGAGTTTATTTGGAAGGACGTCTTGATTGTTCTCAATACGATGGAGTTTGCTGCCGAATTGGTGTTAGCTGATAAACACTTCTGAATTGTTTTGATATAGCCTGATATAAAGCGACCTGTCGAAAGGCTCACAGATTTAAGAATTATGGGAAAATACTATATATTATTTTATTAGTTAGTTTATAACTTTATTACCTAGTTAGTACTTATTCATAACTTCAATGTCGCTAAAAACACTACGTATTTTTAAATGAATATAAAAATGCTTTCAAAAAGATTATCGTTGGGACGTTAATCCAGTTAATGTAACTCGGGGTGCACATCGTCCGCTAGATAACACTTTGAATTGCCACGCTTTACTGCACTACTCTCCATAATGGCATTGCGGATTTCAGCATAAAACGTGTATCTAATTTCTTATTAACTATGATATAATATATGAAATGTTAATTTAATTTTCAATGTTAAGTTAAAAATGCAAAATAATCCAGTTTGTAAGCTATATAATTTATGATGAAACGGGGAAAATGGCCCTGCGGCGGCAACCGACCGCGGATGACGTATTTGACTGACGATTTATTGTTAACAGACACAAAGATTAATGTATTTAAATTATATACATTTACGCTGACATATTGGCTGACAGATAAATTTATCCAATATAATTATTATTGCGTTTAGGAATAGACATCTCGGTAATATATACAGGGTGTAAATGACGGTGTACCGAAAACTTAAATGGTAGATTTGTGACACTAAATTA
>DWLI01002869.1:0-12531 GCA_018249915.1 Cecropterus dorantes dorantes
ACCAAACGTAGTTTTGATAGTTTCTGTAATTCTTATTTTACGCCTCTGCAGCGCCTCATATTATTTATATTTAATCCCTATATATATTTTGAAGCAGTAGATATATTTTGGGAGTTTGTATCAAAATAATAATGAGACAATCCAAAAAATATTTTTTTGGGATTGTCTATTTATTACGTTATGGTAAATAATAAATTAGCTATCCCCACTGTTTTTATTCGCCGACGTAATGTTACTCCGATAATTGAGACGAAAAAAATATAGCTCGAAACACCGTACCTTTCTTTTGGCCTCTGGTAAAAAGTACCTATAGAGGTATGCCTATAGTTGCTTTTTTGCGGTCATCACCTTTAAACTATAAATAGATTCGCCAAAAGATAGGTATCATTGACGTGATACTTATCTTACATCAATTACTCTTAAAAGATAAAAGATACTGGCTTGACTGCCTACCAAAGATAAGACACGCCGCGTACAGCGCAAATTAATTTTACAGCATCCTAACAATCTTGACTTTTGTTTGGGCAAAAAATATAATTAAACCACTTATAGAAATATAAAAAACTATTATTTCGCGAAAACTTAATAACGAATAGTGCAAAATAATTTTATTGAATAGAGCCTAAGTAAGATGTAAAACTTATAAAACTTACTTGTTAAGTAGACAAGTACCTACAACTGTGACCACATTTTTTTATTTTTTTCATAAAATATAATCTGTATTATTCCCGACAAAAAATATCTTTTTTACCGTCCCGTTTAGATTATTCCAATTAATTCCAAGTAAGTTATTATGGTAAAAGTACCTAAATATTACGACCTAAAAGTTGTAGTAAACAGCAGAATCATATAGGAGTTTATCAGTCATAGAGCCTTACATATAAATGAATTATGTAGGTACTATTACCTTAAACGACAAGACGTGTTAGACTAAATCAATTTGGTCCTAATAGCCCGTAGCACTCACAGTTCATGAGTCTAAAAGCTTGTATGAGTATTCTCGTTGGAGTCGAAGTAAATCTTATTATCGAAATTATTATTGATATCAATGAGAAATATTGAAGAAATCCATAAATTTATTAGAAATAACGATAAAATATATTTTTCCACTTTGTTACTGAATTTAAATAAAGTTGAGATGGAAATAATATTTTTGGATGATGATTTGTTCAAAATCCATAAACCCTAATTGTAACTGTGTAATAATAGTTATAATCAATTAGATAATTATAATTTTTCAATAGTATTATCTCAATATTCAAAATAAAGTTAAGATAAATGTGTGTGGTACGCAACAGTTGAAATTTGGGGGTCATAAATAATATAACAGTATAACTCAATGTGCGGAAATATTTAACATTTAAAATAGCAATCAATACGAACAAAACCGCGGGTTAACAGTATTGGTATCATAAATGCAGATCATAAGGCATTGTATCTCTAAAAAAAGTTAGCAGGTCTGATAATAAAATTCGGTTTACGATCTGATTTGCATTTTGAGTTTAGTCCGGTAAGGCTTTTAGCCATAGTGGTGATATAAATAGAATTTTAATGTTATTTATTTTACATCTGCATAAAGCAATGTATTTTAAGTAGTCATAAAATGTAAATGTAAGTGGTATTTTGCAATCAAATATTAATGTTCGAAATCAAACTAAATAGTTCAGTGGCTGGATGCAGGAAATGAGAAAGATAATTAAGTATGGAATTATCTCAGATTTAGATAATATAATATCTTAATATATATAAATTACGTGTCACGTTGTTTGTTCGCGTTAAACTCCTAAATTACTGAACCGATTTCAATCAAATTTTCACACCTTGTTTTTAAGTTGGATCAAACTGCGATCCAACTTAAAAGATAGGCTACTTTAACTTTTAAATTTTTGATGCCCAACGAAGTGGGCACGGGTCTGCTAGTGTACAATATAATATGGATATACATGGATTAATGGATATCAAAAGTTGATTGACCAAAATTAAAAAAAATCTGTAATTGTGATAGATATCTGTTGTAGATACATTGTCCATAATGTAGAGCCATTGTACACACACCACCATATATATTTCTGTTCTTATGTATAACAGTGTTCACACTACTGATTTATGTTTGAATTATTTCCTAAAATTATAAAACAGTGTCTACAAGGCATTGTAGTGTGTTTATTTTTATGATTTTCTATAGTTAAGAAATGAGAGCCATACCCACTTATTAACATAAAAACGCATGAGAAAATAATAGAAAAAATGATAATTAATATGATGACGAAGTTGATGAATAAGCCGAAGAATATAAGAAGTTAATGATGAAGAATATCTGGGGGCGCATCAATTGGTTGGGAGTAATAAATTCGTTTTTGTACGATGTGATGATTGCACCATATTGATGATAGAGCCAATCGAAAGCAGCTGACAAGTCAACTTTTTACAGCAAAAGCTGTGTTTACATTTACACGTGGAAATGAATTCAATTAGTGACGTGCTAGTCATCAACGACTAATGATTGCCATGGCGCTTCAGTTTTTATTCATATCATGTTTAATGATGAAAGGGGAACATCACCTTTATCATTGGGAAACACCATACTTGTCGGTTTATACGTATACTTCGGACAGTATTTATTATAGAGCAAATATTTTAGTGCATAATTATTATTTATATTATATAGTAGGTATGATAATATGAAAGTAATATACAAAACTTCTATGTCAGTTACAAAATCTCTTATATACATTATATATTACATTATACCGCGTTGAAATTTAAACTCGTACATTTTTGAGTACCTATATGTTTCTTAACAACAATATACTAGAGTATTAGAGGTTTTAGTTTAATAAGTCGTCAATCAATTTCGATAGGATACATTTTTTTATAATTTGTAATTACTTCATGTTACTTTAATGAATACAACTCAACGATTTATCAGGATAAACGGTTACTTGTAGAAGTGGCATTATTATTTTTTGTAACATGTATTAGTAACGCAAAAAATTGCTTAAACAAAACGAGTTTAAGTACTGTTAACCACCGCATGTAAATAATCTCCTTAAGTAGTTCAGTAGCCTTAGTTTTTATTAGACAACTAGCTGAAGTATCCATGCTACGTGACAAAAAAAATAGGTTTTACACGCCAACCGTTGGAGGTACGGATGTGATAAGGACATTAAGAATAGAGAATTAAATGTTAACCCCGCTCCAAAACTTTCCTGTTTTTTAGCGTTCTCGTTTTATTTAAAACGGAAATACGAAAGTCTGAAACCAAAGGGTATAATAATGTCACTAAAATAGTCGCCATCTTTAAATAGCGAAAAATGAATGTAGTAGAACTCTTTGTGGTTGGACTCTGAAAGCGCTGCTGCGTTCTGGTCCAAAGGATGTGGTAAGGGGGACATACTTCTCTGAGGCATTCCATCGTAGTCCTTAGGGGTAGCAACGCATCTGTAGCATTTGTAGGTGATTAGGTGATTTTGATCTTAACTAGGGTTGATTACATATGTTCATGGGCGGCAGTAGCCACTGCATGCTTGGAAATCAAAAGTAGCCTATGCCATGCAAAATTTCATGTATAGAGGACCAGTGATATTTGCGTAATTGAGACACATATACCTATCTCATTTTTGTATATTTCTTAGTATAGATATAGATATTTTAAGTATTAAATAGTATATAATTACATTCCATAATTAAGTTCCTGTTAGAACTAAATAAATGGTTAACGAGGATGTTTACATAAGGCTTATTTGCGTGGCTCGTAATTATTTTCAATATTTATCTCACAAGATCAACCAAAGTGAAAGAACTTATAATCTTTTTCCTTCTCCGGAAATTGTATAAGCCACGATCGCAAAAACCGACGATTAGTCAAGTCACGAACCTATTAGATACATTAACATCCAATCATCAATCTCTGGGAATAACGGTTTTTCTAACACTTACACACCAAAAAGATATATTGCGTAGACAAACGGTTACATTCGATATTTCTCGCAAATTTTCTAGGTAACTCGGTCATATACGTCTTGCTACCCAGTTATATACGGTTGTTTTTGCTTATCAGATCTGTTACTTTAAAATTAACAAGTAATCGCACACAAAAAAATTGATTGACTCTAATACATTTTTTTTTAAGACCGCGATCGTTTGAAATGAATATGTCTTAAAATGTCCGTCTGATTTATTCTACAGTAAGATTAAAATTTATACATTTATCAAAATAACTTATTGTTTTAAGTAGGACTTAAACTTTGGTGAGTTTTTTATAATATTGTAATAGTAAACCAGCATGCAGTCTATCTGATGGTAAGTGGTCACTACTGCCCGTGGACATCTGTAATCAGTCCTAAATAAGATGAGACTCATACCTGAGGTTGGCCACAGGTGCGTTGCCACTCTCGACGATTAAGTTGGAACGGATAAGTATGTCTCTCTTACCACAACCTTCAGGCCAGAACGTAGCATAACTTTACCGAACCCCTTTAACTGCTGTAATTAGGCAGAAATAGATGTAGCCTCATTACGTTTTACGTTTCTAGTAGCCTAATATTTGCGAGAAAATAAATCAAATCTAATTTTTATAACAGGAGTAATGATAACGTGCTAATAAGGGTGACCACGTAAAAGAAAGATAAATTGTAAGCGCCTGTCAACGACAACACACTTAGAGCTTATCTGAACCTTTCCTTTGCCGCTTATCGTCTTAAAGCGAATTCATAAAAGTCAACTCTTTGGGAACAGGTGCGGCTGTGAGCGAAGTAAATTTAACGCCCTCACCATTCTATCTGCAAAGTAATTCATGTCACGTAGAGTACAAATGTCGGCGTTAGGTACGTATGCAAATTCTATCATTGTGTATTGGATTACATAGCCATTCATATAATTCGACCCAGCAGACGTCATTGCGCAAACAACTTATTGAAAACCACATTCTTGGTTCTGCACAATATATTTTTATATCTGAGTTTCTAAATTATCTTTTTTATTTTATATTTATACGGGGACAAGGTTAACAATTCTCTTTACGATATTAGTAATGACACTTAAAAACTTTTCCGGTGCAATGACATTTTGCAGTTATTGGAAACAACATTCATGTTTCTGTACTTTTGCATCTCTTCACATAGTTTCTTTTATTCCCGACATAGTTTTATTTTATTTTTTACTATTATAAGCACAAAGTTAATAATTTCCAATACTCTATTAGCATTGACAAATAAAAATGTTCCCGGTGCAATGACATTTTGCAGTATTGTCGTGTGTTGTTTAGTATCGAGTCAATGACCTCGGGTGTTATAAAAAGTAACTTGAAGCCGTCCGCCGCATTACTGCAAATTGACTCCTTATCGGACGAAGCAACGTGGTCTTGCCATGCTTACCTCACGTATATGCTCTTGACACTATATCATTTATTTCATTTCATTAGATTGTGGCCAAATAAGATTACACTAAAAATCCTTTTATAACCAGTTAATGATGTTTTCATTTGAGTCAAAGAAAACAAAACAGTCAAAAGTACGTACTTAATCATAAATAATGAGCTTGAAATGTTATTACGCAGTGAATATTGATGCACGAATAATACGCGCTATATTTCTTTTATCTGTTACGTTTCGTCGCCACTCGAAACATGTTCGTAAGTCGTTGATGACTTCCATCTTCGAAGCGGTATTGGGTGGTCCGCGTTTGCTTGAAAATTAATTGTTTTAAATTCAAACGATTTTAATGAGGGATAAACTCCGAAGATTAAAAGCTTGGATATAATTGGATTACTAAGAAAAAGTAAAATTGATTGAGTGAGCATAATGCGTATTTACCTCATTAAATGGTATAGCTTACAATTTATAAGTTTTAATGTTGCCTTTAAAATTAAAAGATAGCGAACGCAACACGGCTCAAACGTGACTTTTAATAGAAAATTTGTAGAAAGTGTGTTGCTAAAATAAAATAATAATTACGTTCCCAAGTACGTACCTATGTTCTACAGGCGACAAAGGAACTTTCTCTATAACTTATAACTAAGAAATTTTACTTATTTCATTTAAATAATGGTTAGACTTGAGAAAGAGAATTGATTAAATTAATCGTGCTCCCTTCGAGGCTCCACAGTGTATCACTCTTGACTTTCACTGATCAAATTTTTGCTAAAAGCCGGTCCATGTTTTGCGAAAGTGGTTGGTCTGGCGGGTGAAGGCATTATATATTGGTGTTGGTGGTTAGCACCGGATAGACTAGACATGCTGTGTTTCATTCTTCGTTTGTGCACGCTCTTACTTTTATGTACGTATTTCGAGTCAGAATATTGGCATCTTTTTATTTTTATAACCGGTATATCTATTATTCTTAATAATATTCTATTTCCTCAAAAAGGTATTAAGTAGGTACACATTGTATTAAAGTTTCTCAGGCTGTCTGTATTTTTCTATTTGAGGTAAATAAGGTAGTAAATATTTATAAATAAATACTTACTAACTTATTATACGTAAGCATTTCTCATGTACTTAATTTTACAAAAGTCAGCGTCATTCAAATAAGTCTGAAATTCTTTTTATTTGCTAATGAGCAATGTGTATCATTTATCTTTACACAAAATAAGGAATGTCATTTTGTTTAAAATGTATCTGGAGACGTGAACAGAACCTCGAATTTTATTTTATTACGTTACATTATTTTGAGTTATGATTGAGTTTGAAATAAAATGATTTTATGTGTCAATTTTGCTCTAAATTTTAACATCATGGTTAATGTTATGATATTAATAGTATAGGTATACTCGTATACGAAATATTAATAAGATTATTATTATTAATCATTTTTAAGCTCACAACTACTTTAAATAGTACAACGCACACTTCGAAGAAATTGTGCTAATTCTAGTTCTGAATATAAAATCACATTTTTCTCAGCTTTAATCGTTTTAGGTAACTTTCTATGAAAAGAGAATTACATTTCAATGTCAAGGGGACATTCCAAAGAATATTTTTTTCAATCAAAATCAAAATTTTTGTTGCCTCGTTAATGAAGAAGACAATTGATAAGAAACGACTCAAATTACGTTTTGCAAAAACTTAAGACATTAAAGTATTTTCTTGTTTTTTAATGAATTTAATCAAAGCTAGGAAGATAAGGCGAAAACAAGAAAGTTAAGTTAAAACTTAGTAGCCTTATCTACCCATAATATAAAATCCAAACTTTCTATCTGCAATCATATTCAGTGATATGATAGCGAAGGGGACACCCACGCACGTGTCCCTCATTACCAACCCTTTGAATTCTTCGCACGTTTGTATGAACTGATATCTGCGCACGATTTTAAAGAATGACTTGTAATAACTTATACGGCCATAAAGGACTGACTGACAATGTAATATTCTTAGAATTGAATGTATTTTTCCTTTAAATAGAGTTAATAAATAGCCTTTGCAAGCTTTATTGAAGGGTTATATATGGGTAAAAGAATTCCCGCATTGAATTCTAACAATATTACTTGGTATGGAAATATGACACTTCATATTTCCATACCAAGTAATATTGTTAGAATTAATTTAGCCACTGGCTAATGCTATATTCGATATTAATAAAAGGTATAAATAGGTTTTTGAGTTTCAATTCAAATTAGGTCTAGACAAGGGTATAAAATAATAAAGAAACAGCAAACAAAGACGCAATCGATCTGAAGGGGACAGAGCCGTTAGTGTACTTTTATAATCACGATTATATATATATTAAAGATCTGATCAGACATATTATTAAAGATCTGATCAGACATCAGCCATAGATGATTTGCTTCTCTTAAGGATTCAATTTGAATGCCTCGTATAGACGATTCGAGGCCCTAAGTAAAATACAGCATCGCTTGATATTGATGTTATTAGGTAGAAATAGACGTGCTGTACCACTCTGGAGGTGATCCGCTAAAGGAAAAGGTAACAATATATTTATGGGTAAATTTGTAGACATAGTCAAGTGCCAGATTATTAGTGCCAGAAGCAACTATGTTCGTGCGATGATACCATCAGCGATCGTCGACAACGGTCGACGGTCGGCAGTCGTGACTGACACGCAGATAGTGTCGCGCCGACAACCGTATTGTTTTATGGGACATCATGTAGCTGTAGGTTCGACAAATAACATTGTATATTCGAACTTTGAAACATTATAATACAATTCTTTAACCTCGTCGCATTGTGTACACGCCATGTAGCACGTTTTTCATGTTTACGGTACGATATTTTGACCCAGTTGCATTATTCGTTGGATAAATGATTTGTTGGTTTATCGAGTACCTATTCGTTAGGTATCATACTTTAAGTAACGTCTCATTGTCAATCCATTACTGCCCCACTGCTGGGCAGATGGGCTTTTCAGAGTGAAGGGATTTAAGTCATAATCATGTCTATGTCCAAGGGTGATTTGTTTTTTAAGGACTCTCAGGCGTGTAGGTTCTCACGATGTTTTCCTTTACCGTAAGCAAATAAATTAAATATGTTCTTCATAATGGCCATTCCTGTCAGTCTTTATAAATATCAACTGACCATATATTCATATCCGATGTGTATCTTAAATGAAACAAGTTTACAGACGTATGCCATTATTACGTAGAGCTTTTAATTATTATGAGCTTCCGTTTGAAGCGGATTGCTTCCGGCTTCGCTGCGTGTAAGCTCTCTTATACACCTTCTATTAATTTTTGCACATCTATGTGCATGTTTAGTATATAGAAAGACTTCTAAATAAGGTTTTCATTATATGTTTGTGTTTTTAAATGAAACACATTTGGCGCGCCATTAGAGTGACAAAGTATTGGTGTTACGGAAATGATTACGCTGGGCGTTATGGAAAGGTTACGTCGGAGAGTTGCAATACAAAAAATATTGTTAATTATTTATTGCTGATTAACAGATATGATATGATGTATTCATTGAACGCATGAGTATTTTTTTAATTGACTTTTTCCATGCTCCCTTCCTACTCTCTCCTCTATATTCCTATTACGCTCAGGTGGTCTGTTTCCATAATTCCATAATGCCAAACTACTAGAAATATTTTTGTGCACGATTTATTGAGTTAAAATTATATTTGAATACATTGTTAGTATAAGTTTATTTGATTACTGCGGTAATCAACGCATACCTGGCCCGATAAGAATTTACAAAAATCTTCATAAAAGGAGGGCCTAATTCCAGTCAGGTTGATGAAAAATGGACTATATATTTTAAAAATCGATAACGATAACAGATACAATGCATGTGAAATGCCGGCAAAAGTGCGTATAATATTTTGATACGATCCATTGTCAGGAACAAAGAGAGACTATTATGTCTATTCATTGGTTTAAATTCACTTTGTTCTGTCATATTGTTTTGTGTTGATCGACAATAACAATCTCGATAACTCTCGTGGTCGGCGGAACATGACTGATATGCAAATAGAGCAATGATATGTTGGGTTGGAGTCGATACGATACAGCCTTTAATTCGATCGCTTGTTAATGAATTATTCAAACGGTCGGCCGCCGCTGACAATTTTTTATGCGATGTTAACTTTTGTAGTAGAACTAGTTCGAATTCGGTGTCATTACTGCAATACATTTTTATTTTTAATAGCAGGAGTTTGTTGTTTTACTGATTGAAGAGTCTACTAAGGCAGAACTAATGAGATTTGTGAATTAAGTACTCAGGAGCAGAACGCATCTGTGATTGCGCAAGGCGGAGGCCTGAATAAAAACCTATTTGTAATCATCATCAGACAATCTTTTCGTACTTTTTATTTCAAAATATCAATATGAGCTGTAATCAATCAAAACCAATAGGTACAAACTTACACGAGCAGTGAACTTTCTTCAAATGGACAGCTAGTGATTAAGAACTGATGCATAAATATTATATTTTTTATGATGTAAGTATCGCACGTGCGAATACGTGTACAGTTTCGCAATTAGCTTTAGCTTTGTATTTGTTATAATATTATGTAACTCTTGACCCGTGTAAATGTGCGTGAATATATTTTATTTGTTAACGTGCTTTTGTTACGTATTAATAACGTTACTTAATGATGAGTAATGTCGCGTATTGCAACCATTTCGTTTTATATCTTCGCCGTAGTACGTGTATTTGTCAGTTACAAATTGGCACATTCGGTTGCACGCATATCGAGAACCGGTCGATACTGCAAGCAACAATAAAACTTTAAAGTCGGCCAAGTACAAATCGGACTTGCACATAAAGGGTTCCGTATGACCGTTAACATGTTATTGTTAAGATCGAAAACGCCAAAAATATACGGACTCGCTTTAAATTTAATCTTTAACCTACTCATATTATTTATTTGTAAACTTCAAGTATCTATGTATACAGTACCTACTGTGTCAGAGGACGGTCAGCTTAGCCTTACTATGGAGTTCCGTTGGCACTCTGTAAGTGAGGAACCATAAAAAATCAACTAATTAAAATAACAACGTCATGAAATTAAATCGCAGTTAATTCTTGCGAAGTTGCGAAAGCAAAGAGCGGATAATTGTCTTATCTTAAGTAGGTTTAGTTAATTAACAAGCTGTTAGTAAACTGTCTCGTATTTTTTACGATAGAATTTATTGTCCCTAAATTTTGCAATCGTGTACATTTAAATTTATTTTCGGGTTACTTCATTTGTAAAAGTTTCATAAAGTAAAAGTGTTGTACTTAACAATTTGAATTACTTATATCTACGAGTATATTTAATTAATTAAATTTAATGTTTCAGAGTACCTCTTTTGTCTAATTATTATTATTTACAAGATCCCAATTATTTCACAGCATACCAAATTTTTTCAATTTCTTGTCCGTCTATTTATCTATACTTTTCAATCGGACTAATATTGAATGGTTAGCCGATTTCGACGGAAAATTTATCGAAATCGGATCTAACCCTACATACTTTTCTTAGTTTAAACATTCACACTAAGTCGTATTATAGGTAACATTACCTAATTATTTTTTCGAATATATATCTACGACGGAAAACCCACGTGCACAGGCGTGGTCGCATTGAGAAGATTGTATTACATAAAGCAAGTTCGTCAGGCTATATTTACTGTTCCAAGAAGTCATTTCGTGCTTCGTTATTATTTGTCTTTCGTCTGCAGACGAGCCGATTCATGCTTATTCGATTTTATTTTAATGTTGAAGGTTGTTTCGCCGCCGTCTTGTAGTCTTTAAGTTTCTGCGATCGATAATAGTCACAATTATCAACAATAATATAATTGTCTAAGCTAAGGGTTAATTTTAAAAGGGTAAACTAAGGATAAACGCATTTCTGCTTCTTACTGGCTATCCACTGGCTACTACCGCTTAAGCGATAGTTGCTAAAGTAGCAATCTTGTCGCTTAAGGTACTTAACATTGGTTTAAGCCGCTACCGCTCTAGCGGTTCATTTGTAAACGACGACCGATACTTGTTTCATTTTATTCGGTAAATCTGTCAACAGTCGATTGTTTACATCTGTATATGCATGAGCTATTGAATAGTCTCCAAGCAGTTTAACTGCAGTTTTGTCAATCGTGTTACCCATTAATCGCTAAAGCTAACAGTTGCTCAAGCGATAGAGTATCCGATGGGTGGTCAGAATTAATTTACTTTAATTTTTACGTAATCCCGATATTTTAGAGGTAAAACCATTATATCAGTTAATTATCTTTTTCCAAAAAGAATGAAAAGAGTTATTCAAAATTTAAAACTATCACATGCAAATTGGGAACAATTTTGGAATCGTCAACTGATCGTTTATGATTTTATTTGTAATAGGTATACCTAGCTACCAAAACCTATACACAGAGCAGCATATCGTATCCTTCCATATCTCGTAGACGGAGATGAATTATTTTGTAATGAAATAATGGTGAACACTAAATTACTGGTTTATGGCTCGTGGCGCCAGAGGGACAACTTATCTTTTTAATAGTGCGACACATATGTTCGACATATCGGTAACAAATTACGTTAAACTATTAGTGTACAACTAGTTACTGAGCCTGACTGTGTCTTCTTTCTTGGTCTTCATATTGTACTTATTTTAGTTTGACGGTTTTAAGTGTTATAACAAGCATTGGAAGGTATGTTATTTTTCTTACATTTTGGTGTGGTTACATAAAAAATAGAAATCATATTAATATTATTAATACGAAAGGTTGTGAGGATATATGTATGTGTGTTGATTACTCTATCACGCATAAACCACTGGTCGGATTTCACTGAAATTTGACACACAGATAGAGCAGACCTGGAATAACACGTAGGGTATGTATTATCATGATAAACGTGACTGAAGCGGGCGGAGCCGCGGTAATAATCTAGTTATTCATATTTTGCATATAGAAATCAGTCAAATTCTCGAAGTTATATTAACTTCCATTGGGGTTTCTTCGTTGAATTTTTTAACAAACTTAAAGATATATTAATAATTACGCCAAAGAAGTATAACTACTTAAGTGTGTTCATGAGTATGTATGTTTTTATGTATATACGACTTTTTAATTAAAAAAAACCACTGGAAGAGTTC
>DWLI01002870.1:0-12530 GCA_018249915.1 Cecropterus dorantes dorantes
CAACATAATAATGTAATCTAAATTTTGACGATTTATACTGCACAAAAGACAATTTGAAGAAATTGGGTCATTGTCACAATACTATTTATACAAATGTTTTGATTTTTTTATACAAAAAATGCTAAGTGTTTAAAGATTCTAATATTGAACCCCATGAATGAGTATTGATGATGATGATATATGAGAAAAAAAAACCGTTAAAAATATTTTAAAGATCTATTACTCGTATATTAATTCCAAACTTCATCTATACTAATACCGTATTGAATTACTTTGATTACGTTAGTATAATTATTATCGATCTAACCGAACCAACTTACAATATTTTTAACCGTCCTAAAAATAACATAAGGACTTGATTTTTTCGTTCAGTTTGATAAATTTTATATTCATATTTTAGTAAAATGAAATGTAGAAAGTAATTTTATTAGGTATATATGACATAGTTTTTGAAACTTTCCTCAGAAAGCATAGGATTATCGGTATTGAATTAAATACAACCAATTTCAAATATACCCTAGAACATAAAAGGCAAGAGTTTTTCTCGCGAATAAAAATTCCTAACGAAGTATTCAAAGTGGTTCAGCGGATTTAAATAAATTGTATATCTATTGGCTATTGGAGCAATGAAAGCTGACCATTTGATTTCAAATCAGATTACAGGTACTGAATACAAAATATATTGCATATTGCTTTGTAACTTTAAAGAGCAATTCTTCTGATACATGATCGCGCTCCCGTATGTAGCTATAAAATTCGTTGTTTTATAATATACTAGGTGGGCTACGCAATTTCACCCGCTACTTATAAAAAACATAGCGTGTTATATAGCCTATAGCTTTCTTCAATAAATTGACTATTCAAAACAAAAATATTTTTTAAATTCGAATCAGTAGTTCTAGAGATTATCCCGTTCAACTAAACAAATTCTACTGCTTTATAATATTAGTATAGATAAATAGAAAGCATTACCGATCTATTTCCATATCCACGCCTATCTATTGTAGACAGATTCACAAAAAATATTTTATCTATACTAATATTATAAAGCAGTAGAGTTTGTTTGGTTGAATGGGCTAATCTCAGGAACTACTGGTTTGAATTGAATAATTCTTTTTGTGTTCAATAGTAAATTTACCGAGGGAGGCTATAGACTATATAACATCACGCTATGTTGTTTTCTTATTTAGTAGCGGGTGATACCGCGTAGCACACCTAGTTCTTTATATAAGTTTTCACATTAGAAAATATATATTCAGTAAGTACCTGATGGTAAGCGATCACGGTTCACTGGACATGTGTAATCAACCCCAAATAAGATTAGGGTCGTATCTGAGCTCGGTCAAAAAGGCGTTGTTGCCTCTGAGAATTAAGTTGGAACGCCTCGGATAAGTACTTACAAGTTTTCTTTGAAACTATTTATTAATAAGGTAGTATGTAGCTGTCCAATATTTGGACAGCTACATTATAACATTAAATCACAATAAATACGACAGTTATTGTGTTAGTAATATTATACTTAATTAACCAAAATATATCCAATTACAAGGCGGACACTGAAATTGAATGGGTTATATAAATTAAAAATTAAGTTGGTAAGTTCTTTTAGATTCCAAATAATTTAAATATAGGGTTTACTAAATGGGTACAGCAAATAAATGAACCAATATTTAAAAGTTGCACTACCAAATAATGAACAAGAACTTTCTTTCTTCTCAATAAAAAATAATAATAAATTAAGAAAAAATAAAAAAAACCCAACGCTATAAAGGTATATGGGCAAACATTTAAGAAGTCAAAAATATTACATATAGATGAACCATCAAATTCGAACGAGTTACACCTATACTCGTATTTTAGTTACAGAAATATATCATTTATTTGGTCTAATTCAACTACAACGTCACGACGGAGGGGTAAAAATCCCATCCAAATTAGTCCACCCATTCAGAAGCTACGTTTCCACAGAAAAACGCACACGCACACACAAACAGACAGACATAGCATTCAAACATATAATACCCGTCTTTTTGCGTCGGAGGTTAAATAATATTTTCTAAATTCATATTTAAATCGGTCGAACAACGAAATTCGTTGCCTATAAGCGTAGTATGTACTTATGTTGACCTGGTATTCGTTTTTGAAATATTTGCCACAAAGTTTATTTAAGTATTAACTAAAACATGAAAAGCAAGAGTTTGTATAGCGAATAAAAATCCTAACGAAGTATTCAAAGCGGATACAGGGGATTTAGATAAATCGTACACCCGTGTGAAATATTAGTTTCGCTCCGAATAAAACTGGGCTTGTAGCAAAATGCACCGGCGAGCCTGATCGTTACCGCCACTCGCTTATTGAAGTCTATCTAGTCGTTGGATTTCAAATCGAACTATACTAAAATTAATATAGAGGGAAATTATCTTCTGTTATAAAAATATAGGCGCTAGCGAGGAACAAGATGTACTTAGCCTACTTCATAATTTCTATGCTCGAGTTAATTTTCCTGGAATATACCTTGAATAGTTGCTTACCAAGTAGCTTGTTCTATATTCTTAATTATATTTTATCTCCGTATATTATTTGTTCCGTTAAAACGTCAAGACGAATTTTAAAGTCAATAATAGAACATTTTACACATCATTCTTATTGTAAGGTAAGTCAACTATTATGATAAAAACAATTTCGACGCTTTTTACCTGACTGCGTCATTTACATTCTTTTTTATAACATTGAAGAAGCAATAGAGCACCCTGTTTGCCTTCCAGTAGAACCAGTGCAGTTCGACCAGGGAAGTACTATTACCGTCAAATTGACACACAGGAGTCATAAACTCTTTAGGTTTGACTATCTTCTTTTTTTAATCTTCAATTTAGCTTGTTTTTTCTTTCGCTGATTAAAATCCTAAATGGGTGGGCGAATTCAACTTCGGCGCCGGGCGACATTACCCCATGCTACGCCCCGGAGTGTATATTTTCACAAAAAAATAAGTATTCGAACTGTCAAGAGACGATTGTTTCTGCGTCTGTATAGGCATAGGTTACTAAATATTCGCCGTGTTATCTAACATTCAATTATACAATAACTAACATTCAATAAACGCGATTGTGTTTGTAACATTTCCAATTAAATTCATTTTATGCTTTTGACTTTTCTAATAAGATCATACGGCTTTCCTAATTTCAATTGAATAATTGCGCTTGAGGCATTTAATTTATGATAGAATATAAAAAGAAGATATAATCATTTATTATTTTTTATCATGATGAAGGAATATCGATAATGTAAATATTGTTTACGAATTTATCTGAGTCGTTTAATATTATCACGAGTTTCTTTTACGTATTTTCAGAGGTCAGAGGTATACGAAGTGCACTTCGTTGGTTTCATGCGGACTGGTCACATGGTCACCGCCGCCCATAGATATCTGTGAGCAACTTACCATAGAACAGACTAGAATATACACGAGTTGCCACTCTTGAGTACAAAAATCATATCTAAGTCAGCCAGTATCCATAACCCTCGACAGAAGCGCAAAATCTTAGAAATACATGTAACAGTTATTTAGAATAATAGAGAAATATTATATGAATCGTAAGGTACATTAAATCCCATTCAGCGTGCTCGGTTAGCTTGTTACTCTCCCAATCAAATCCTAACGCGACGTTTATTGATTGCATTGGACGCCGCCCGCATCGGGGGGTTTTTCCGCGATTAAAGGGATAAAATTTTTAATGCATTCAATTCCCTATTCATAGAGCCTGTATTATATTCAGCTGATCTGTCTAGCGAAGTTAATAAATATCTGATATACTAGGGATTTGATTTTGATTCTCGACCTAAACATTAAATCAGTGTATGTATCTATGATATCTACGCCATAAAAACCCCTACTGAGGGGTTGTTAGCACAAAGGCCCTTGTTTCACTTACTTAATGAGACACTAAGGGGTTGTTTGTGCAAAAAACATACTGTTACTTACGTAACGAAACACTAAGTAGAACAGCTTTTTAATATAATATTCGTGTTAATCGTGAAACTAATCTACTAAAAATACAAACTGACGGAGTAAACTCGACAAATAGCTACGCTGAGAACAAACTTTCAATTAAATTAAATGTATCGATACTGAATCTTTGGAATACCGCTGTTGAGACTATTTAATTACACCAGCGATCCGTTAATTATTACCGTTCGCAACGGCACGCCGTGACAGCGACAACTAAGAGATTACAAACTTAAAGAACAAATTCTTAGAAATGTAGGGTGCCTGTCTGCATTAGCGACAACGAATTGTTCGAGCGACAGGCGGTAGCGTTCGCGATCAGAAAAGTTATTCCTAATCACGCAGCACGGCCAAAAGAAATGCACCGAAACCGAGACGAACTGAACGGTAATTTGGTAAAAAACAAAAATGTTCAGACAATTTGAACCGAACATTTTTTAACGAATAATATACTCACGAAACGTGATTTTTTATATTAAAGTAAAGAATTCATAATTTTAAATGCACCTATGTATAAGTATCTGCGATAATAATGTTTAGCCTGGTTATGGTAAGAGCGCGCTCGAAAATATCGCCTGTCGCGTTGCTCGTCGCTTAGCCTGTCACCGTAGCGATACGTTAAAATTACGTAACGCACTTGCTCCATCAATTACGAAAAGCGATAATTAGTAAAACAATTATACTTATAATATTAAAGCAAACAAGCATGCAATCCACCCGATGGTATGTGCTTACTGCCGCACGAGAACATCTTTAATCAACCTCACATATGGCTTGGATTCAACCTAAATTTGGCTACATATACGTTATTACCTTGGAAGACTAAGAATGTTCCGGGTAATTATGTTTCCCTTACCATATCACTTACCTACCCTTCAGAGTACAGAAGTGCTTAACATAATCACTATTCATTTAACATAATCACCTTTTCTACAAAATGGAAGTGGAAGTTTGAAAAGTCTTAGATGAATAGATATTACATCTATTGTATCATATATCCATTGTTTATAGTGTCTTCAATAGAGAGCTTACGTTTTACAAACTCAACAGCATGATGAGACAGCATGGAGGCATTGCGATAAAACCTGCAGCTGAAGCAAAATGATCTATAAAATGTCATAATTTTCTGGATGTGTATAATATTTTACGTATACTACACTCGGTTACGTGGCACTGCATCATGAGGTTCTCCTCATTATAAGTGGCAGGATGCAAGATTGATGACAAAAATGCAATCATCGGACCAGGTGCGCAAAAAAACTCTATATGTTATTTGTTTCTAGCTTAGCATTTGTCATCTAAATAATTCGTTGAGTGCAAGACAAGTTCCTTATAACGATCTGATGTTCTCCGTACTTCAAAACAGTAATTACGACCCTGATCAGATTTCAGTGGACGACAACCAACTATTTCATTATTCCGACCCTTTATCAAGAATCTTAAACTTTTCTTAAACTAACTACCATCTCTAAAACTCCTCGTACTTTTTATGGCAGATGACGTCTATGTGGAAAAAAGATAATGATGGGTACCTATAACGAATTTTCGAACATATAATTTGGTTCGATTTAAGTTCAATTTGGTTTACTAACTCTAAATAAAGGCGTTTTATTATTATTTTATTATTTCTACCGAAATTTTAATACAGTGTCTCTACCGAAATTTTAAAAAGGTAAGTATACGTAAGGCAAGTATTTCTACCGCAATTTTAAATAAGTGTCTCGTATGGAATATAGGGAGTACTTAAATAACCTATCACTTTTTATTTTTTTAATACACTTTTATATTTGACTAGATTATCCCGTTAGCGTGTGTTATTCCACGGCATAAACTATTTGATTTAACTTTAAATTATTTTGCTCACAGATTGCCAAAAATCTCGAAATTTTCAAGAATGACTATTTGATATATAACCTTTCAAATTACTATACTTCCAATTCGTTCCATCTCTAGCCCAAAACTGTATGAAGCATGCCCAGTCTCCTTTGAGAGAAAATATTTTGGTGTGAAAGAGTAATAAACGTACAAAGATCCTAACAAACTTTCGCATTTATAATATTATTAAGATTGATATTTACTACAAAAAAATTGTGCGTAAAAACAGTTCCAGAGATTTAAAACATTTAGCATTTTTAAAACTTACAGATTTAATTTTAAAAGAATGTAAGCCCGCCTGTTTTATAGCAGTTTATAAATAAGATTGTACAAGGTTTCAAATATAAATTCATAGTGAATAATATTCCGTCGCGCTCAGAAACATTTTTCATAATGAGACCTTCGAACAGTGTTGACATTCATTTAAGTTGACGATAAACACCACTCCATTAAGCCAAGTCACTCGACAACATCACCTGACGTATCATTATGATGTCTTTCAATTTATGTTGAATACTTTCACATATTCCACTATTCTTTACTGAAACAATTTACACATATTTTCACAATAATCGTTATACATGTTTGCTTATATTCATTACATACATTTGTATCATTTACATTCCCGGCCAGACAGACATCTGAATGATAAATTTAGATTTCTGTTCTGGGTCTGGGTGTTTGTGTATTCGTTTTTGAGTATCCATGGCACCCACGACACTGGAGAAAGTCCTAGTGAGGGTTATGAGTGTAGAAATTGTGTATTTAATGAAACGCACGGCTTAGTGATAAAATTATGATCGTGTTAAAAGACTACTCCGTAAATGTTTCAGTAAATATATTTACAATTTTATACAATGAGAAGTTGTTCACCATACCTGTCTGTTACATATCGTTTTGGGTTCAATCCCCGGCTAGACAAGAATTAAGTATGACGTCAGTTCTAGATCTGGATATATTCACTATTCGTTTATACATATACAAAATAAAATATGTAGAAAACATATTTTTGTTTCACTTATATATACGTATTGTTGTGCATTACGTCTTTATAAATTACCACAACGATACGTCAATAACTGCAAATACGTAAAGAAAGTGCTAAATGAATGTAGAAACTTATTGCAGGAAAGAAGCGAAACTACAACTTTTGAAATCAAGTATTGTTCGTAGCGGTAGAAAAACTTCGTGCTTTCATTCATCAACTTCAAACTGTAAAGAACTTCGTCGTGATTAGTGGTGTGCCAGGTTCACTAGCATTATATACCAGTACCTGGTCTTTGCATTGTGAAATAGGTACGTACCTTATCTTCTTAATAAGCTAGAGAAGACGTCTTTCATAAATTCAGACGGGACTGTGAAAGTGTCTTTCAGCAGTGTTAGGCAGTGAAGTTAGTACGAGTTTATTATGTTACATTAAAATAATCACTGTTCATGTTTTTGCTTATCATTTCAATGTACATTGCAAGATATGGCCGAATACAAAAAATAAACAAAACCGTGGAGTGTTAATTGCTATGTACGGGCAAAAACATTAATAAAATATTGTTTTGAGGAAACATAAACTCGCACTAAGAGTGCAATGGTGTGGTGTGTGTATGTCCTAAGCGTATGATAATTAAAAAAATGAAAACCGATTTCAATGCCACAAATAGCAAAAAAATATTTAAATATATGTTGGTTTTTTTCATACACAGTACTATGTACTATACATAGTCCCGAAGTCAACGCTCAACATATTTTTAACCGACTTCAAAAAAGACGGAGGTTCTCAATTCGTCTGTATTTACTATTTTTTTATATTTGATATATCAAAAGTTGTTGTTAGGGTGAACCGATTTTGACACTTTTTTTTAATTTGTAAGCTGTTGTTTCCCGCTTGGTCCTATTTTATCCATGAGAAAAACTCGAGCATTGCGTTAGATCTTCAATATAGCAATATACTTATGAAGCTACCATATCGTATCAGTTATTTCATAAAAAATAATGTCAGCGTATCTATAAAGATATACGACAAAAATGTTCTACATAATAAAAGTATTATCGTTTATTGAAAATCCCTTTGAAGGATTTACTTTATGATAGTTCAGCCAATCCCGATATAGATTTTCATTCTGCCGAATATTTTTCTTGATGTTGGTGTATATTTTTTGAATTAAATTATAACATTTTATAAAGTACGAATTTATTAAATATGCCTGAATGTTTGCTACTTTATTTGAAGAATAAAGAAATACATTGTAGCTCTTTTTAGAAGGCTTATTTATTAAAAGTTGTATCATTACTGTTTGCCGTTGTTTGAATATGTTTGAAACAACATTGTTTACACAAACTTTTATACAATATTTTAATTTGGATTTAAAATGAAATAGTCTATCTTTCATACCATTTACGTGTGGAGAATATTGTAGCACCTTAACGTCGCTGTAAGATTTATTTCCATGTTGTTTTTTTTTAGGGTTCCTTGCATACATACAATAATCCGTTATGTTTTTTACTTTATACGTTGAACCGTAACAGATAAGTAGGTACTTTATATTTTCCCAATATTTTATATGATGTATGTGATGTATAAACACGCTTTCTACACTCATAGCCCCGCACTAGGAATTTCTCCTGTGTCGCGGGTGCCATGGACACACAAAGACGAATACACAAACACCCAGACTCAGAGCAGAATTCTAGTTCATCATTAAAATTTCTGCATGGCCGGGAATTGAACCCGGAACTCACTGCGCGTCAGACCGGTATGATGACCGCTCCGCCACGCGGGTCGTCTACTTCAGCAATTATCGCATTAAGATTATCCTAGTATAAAACTACGAGTGTAACGACCTGCAGAGAGTTATTTACCCACTGGTAGGTGAGTTCTGCTGCCTTTTATTGTCAACCAATTACTGGCATGGTCTCCTCATAGAGTCAGAGCGCTATGGTGTACCACGCTGCCCATGTGCACATTGATGGACCTCAAACACCTTTGGGAACTTCTTTGTACAGAACTTAAGGGGTTCTTTACCTTACTTCGCCGTTTAATAAAGTGATAATAAATTGGTACTTAATACACTCATAACTTAAAAAACTACAGCGTGTGGGTTTTGAACTTCGGATTGAAAGGGCAGATTGAAAGGCTGTATATCATATCGCTAGACCGTCACTGGGTTTTTTTATCTGCCATCCTATTTATGTCAATTATTTTCCATTGTTTTATAAAATGGACGTAGTTCTATTATAAAATTTATGTAGTAAATAAACTCACGACATGATGGCAGTCTTTGAACTTCAGTGACCGTCTTTGAACTTAAGTGTACTATGATTCAGAGACAAGTCAGCGCTAAATGGGATAAGCCTTAAGTCCTAAGGTCGGTAAACACGTAATACGATTTAGGGACAGTGGGAATAATAATATTTCTGCAGCTTTGGGGTTACATCGTCCCCCACGGTACTAATCAGGGCCCCTCCCTTTGACCCCACCGCAAAGGGCCCGACCGCTTAACCAGTAACTGTTTTAGATTCAATTAAATGGCTGCCGTATGAAAGTTTTTATCCCGTTTTTCGTTTTTATATTTATACACAGACAGTATGTACACACAGACGTTTTAATTTTATTTGTATAATAACATTTGTTCATATAACTTTTGTATCCCTGTAAAAATAATGTTATTGAAAATAAATACTAGGTATAAATTAAAATAGGTATTACAAATTAAAATTGAAATAAATTATAAGTGAACGATTTATTAATTTTTGTGTCCATCTCTTTGAATATTTCAGTTTATTTTTTCAAACTAACTGTCTGAACCTAGTTCGATGACGCTTATACTAACTTGCTTCTTAACAGGCACTTTGGACATAAAAATAAAGATGAAAAAGAGAATTAAAGAAACTGTGCGGATTGAACTTTAAAAATACATGTTCTGACGGTTGGATTGCTACACGTGTTGGAACGCCTTGACCATAGAGGTGCATTACTTTACTTTTATAAGACAGAATAAATGTGACGGCAGTGGCTCCGAAGTCAAATGCGAATGGTTCTATGTAAATTATCTACTTATGGACGTAATGCACGAACCTAAGTTTCAACTTTCATTAATTTTGAAAACAACTTTATGGGATAAAATCCTCGAATGTCAATTTTTATTTATTTCGATTAATTAATTAAAGATAACGACACTAACTTTAAAATAAAAAAATTAAAGTCAGTGAAGATTGTTATCTCTAAATTCGAATTTGTTTTGGTATTTTACGAAATAGTATTACGTTGTAATGTAGCGTCGACGAGTCTGCGAGAATCAATGGGCCGCTAACAATGACATGTCAGCCATTTTATATTTATGGCGCATTTTGTCTTTGTGGCCACTTACGGAGCTTGTTTGTGGCCAAATAGTATACGGACCACACAGTGGTATCGCGAATCATAATACAGGGGGATGATAAGATATTTTTTGGAAAATTTTAACAGAAAAAATCTATTAAAATTTTTACCCAATAAAAATTCGAAAGAAAGTCAAACTCATTTTAACTCGACGCCAATTTAAAGTTTATTTAATCATCATTAACCTAATAAAGTTATTGTTTTAGTACTAGGAATGGGATTAATACGAAATTTAATTTTAATTCTTTAATTGATCAGAATAAAGTTAGCAAAAACCGAATTGACACATTCCTAAATCGTAAAACCTTTTACTTTATACATAGTAGGTACCTATCATGTAACAGTTAAACTAAACCGAAGTTTATATTTCTAGCATTTTTGTAACATCATGCAATTTATTCAAGCATTACGCATACTATTAAAGCATTTGGAATCTAGAGTGAATATTGCATTATAAATATGAGTAACGATAAATTTTGTTAGTAGTCTACACTTTAGAACACCCTGTAACACCCACCTACTACATCTCAGTTCCATTCAAGCTCTCATTCACGACAACCGTAGTAATTGAAAGGAGAATACGTAACCCAAAAAACAACCATAACTAAAATAAGTATAAAGTTGTCATGCTAGGAAATTCCAGTAACGAAATAACTAAGGCTTTATTCAAGAGATTTATACGAGTTTCATAAAGAAATTAAGGCTACAAAATGGACTCAAACTGTATTATCATTATTGGATAATACAAGGAATCTTCGGGAATTATGAATGGATATGCTCCAATTGTTAGCCGATGGATTTTTAATTTTGTTCGCGATTGTAAAATGATAAATAGATTTTTGATAAAAATGTTCTTAACGTAATATGTAAAAATCTTTACAAAGTTTGCAAAAGAGGAGATAATATTTTAGTAAGTCAAATTGTAAAACACTTTGTAGTATTCATTATTAACAAATTGAAACAAAAATAAAGTAACGTAACACCAGCTCTTTAAGAAATTTAGTGGAAAGTACTTCAATAGTGTCCAAGATGTGAACCATGAATTAGCTCGTGGTCAGAGCGGTGACCTTAATAGTCTAAGCCTGTCCTTGCCTAATAGAACGATAATTGGTTACCGACAATTCCACATTGGATCAAACGCCGATTTCTATTTCAAGAAATCAAGAATAATGCAAAAATGATCTTATATTTAGAAAAAAAAATAAACAATTGTTAGTGTAACGTGTAACTATTTAAAAGTTTCTGCCAATATCCAACGATATAGACTCTTTTACATTTTAATATTAAATGTATCATTAAAATGTATCACTTCCGCGATAATATTAGTCTAAAATCATAGATTCTTCTATGTCTTTTTTATGTATATCTACTAGCTTATTCACATAGCTCTGCTCGTTTAGTTCAATTTTACCACATTAAAGATAATCCTCTGTTAATCGAGATTGTAACCTATATGCGTGCCAAATTTCATCTAAATCAATCAGTAGTAAAACATTTCCATGCTTACAACCCTTGTCTAGATAATTTTAATAAGATATTTTTCTATCTGCTTCTGTTACGATGGTAGAATGGAAAAAAACTAGATCGATCATCTTAGATACAAGACGTAAGGCGCGATTTAACAAAACCTCCAAATAAAGTTCTTCAGAAATACAAAATAGTGTCACAATCTTGATGAATTGCTACATTGTTATAAATATGAGGGCTGTAGTGTAATACGTGTTTTTGATAAAGTTTAGTAACGGTGAATTTTGAGGAAATAATACATTGACAGATTCCGTTGAATCTCATAGAACTATGTATAAGGAATTGATTTTAAGAATTGACAAAAATTTTGGATACGATTCTCCATTTAATTATTAACTTAAACTTTTAAATGCTTTTGGTATTCTCTATATTTCATTGTATCAATTATACTATTTGTTATTAAAATTATTAAATATATTAACATAATAGTTAAAAAAGTCATCCTTCAGCACGGATAGTTTTTATATGGAAAATATAATTGTGATTATAATTATTATTTAGATTTTTAAAGAGATTTATCTACGTGAGAAAGGTTAAAGACAAAACTTAAAAAAAGATTTGGTTCAATATGGTAGGTATAGACGACCCGCGTGGTGGAGCGGTCACCATACCGGACTGACACGCAATGGGTTCCGGGTTCGATCCCCAGTCAGACAGACATCTGAATGATGAATTAAGATTTATGTTCTGGGTCTGGGTGTTTGTGTATTCGTCTTTGTGTGTCCATGGCACCCGCGACACAGGAGAAAATCC
>DWLI01002871.1:0-12530 GCA_018249915.1 Cecropterus dorantes dorantes
GCATTGCTCGTCACCTCTTTTAGTATGAAACAACACTGACTTACGCGTAGTTTTCACCGCATATTTGGCTGAGTCAAAATACGCTACGTTCTTTTTCTCAAATAACTAGCTGTGATTATCTCAAATTTCTATTTTTTATAGACCAAACGATGCGTCTTTTAATTCCCTAAAAAGATATGTATAACTCAAAATGGCCATTTTTTGAGTTACGCGGTGTTAGAACTTAAGCGACGATGTGTACATTGGCGACATTGGCCTTACCAATGGATTGCATGTTCGTTTGCAACTGCCAATGTGATAAAAAATATGAGTAAAATCGTTTAAAAAAATCACCTAACTAACACTCTTGTGTACAAGGCAGAAAAAATATGTCATTTGCGCCTTCATTTTTATATTCCCTCATAGCTCATAAAAACTAAATTGCAATATTGTTGTTCCTGCATTTTCAAAGCTATTATACCCTTTAGTCCACACTTCACAATATAACTACGGTTACAAGATCGCAATCTACTTAATTATCACATCATATAAAATTCTCTTTCATGTACGGCATTTAACTTAATTTGAAAGCTTTGTTCCACTTCGTACTCTTGTGATGTATAATGTTTACATAACATATAGAAAAAAAACGTACATTTTTTTAAATTTTAAATGGACAAAAGATGAAAATGAATAATAAAAATGACGTGTTCTAAACTAACCTAACCTTAAGATTCGGTGTCTTGAATGTCATATATACACATAGACACGTGAACGCAGATCCAGAAGTATAGATTCATGATAATGATGCAAATATGTTTGCTTGTTAGACCATCTTGTATTAAATTCCTGTTTTACTACTTGACATTATATTGAAGACATCATTCCGATGTCTCATGAAATTTCTCACTCAGTCGTTAACATTCTTCTTGGTTATTTTCAAAAGACGCGTCTTTAGATTCGTAGCTCAACAGTGTCGGACGTATAACACAAACCCAAATGCAACAGACCCTCACACAGATTTCCCTTGCAATTATATCAAGGACCACGCTTCAACATTATGAAATCGTTTGTAGAGTCCAAAAAGTTGCTTTACCCAATTCAGCTCAACTTTGTGGCATACGTAGCAGTCCAGTGTGCAACGTACCGTTCACACAAATTATGTCACACAATTATTATCATGCTGTTGTTATATTGACAACCGCGCTTCAACATTTTATTACAAACTTTTTTGAATCAAAAAAGCACTCCACTTGATTATTTTTAAATGATATGTCTTCAGATGCATGATATCAAATTTTGATATTTTTCATGACACGTGTCTTGGTCTCAAAAATAAATTTAGGACAAAATATCTTTGTGTGTAATTTAATCTCTCTGTTATCTCTACATTTATAAACTAATATTTTATTATATTTTACCTTTTACCTTTGTTCAGTAGAATAATAATAATATAAATAAGTTGTAACTGCATTAACAGTAATGTTAGATTTAAGAGATTGCTGTACATGCCTATAATTGGCATTACATATATAATGTGTTTGTATGTTTTGCTGTTGGTATGTCTGAATATAAATAAATAAATAAATGCCTAGCTCATTCAGCTCACTACTGTGGCGTATGTAACAGCCACAAGTGCAACAGACCCCTCACACTATATTTTTAATTACGTACGTCCCGAGATCGTTATCGAGTTATCGAGCGGCCGATGGCTTCATTGTACAGGCTGATTGGTTCCAGAGATAGTTTCGTTTTTTTGGTATTATCGGCCTACGGAAAAATATAAATAAATTGGTAGTTTGTACTGTATCGCGTAACGAACGTATTTATAAACGATGCATGTGTCTGTAAAGATTTGATAACATGATTAATCAATATTGCATACTACAGATTTTTAGAAATAAATCAAGTTAAAACTGATTTAGGTATAACGGAAACAGTAACTATTTTAAAGCAAAACAAAAAAAACTTGTTCGATTAATAAAAAGATTAATTCTTCATCTAAATTATCAACGGTATTATTAAATGAATTGGCTAAGACAAAAAGTAAAGAACATTTATTTATCTCTTTTTTCTTCTATACAATACAAAAATTAAAAAAAAAGCAAACACTTTCTACACTCATAGCCCCGCACTAGGATTTTCTTCTGTGTCACTGTGTCTTTTGTGTACACAAACATAGACGAATACATCTAAATTAATCGTTCAAATGTCTGTCTCGCCGGGAATCGAACCCGAAACCCAATGTGGGTCAAACTGGTATGGTGACCGCTCCGTCACGCGAGTCGTCAATATATTTGTTATCAACTAACTACAGTACCTCTTCCTCACCACTTCCTCTTTAATATTATTATAGCTACCAAATATTTATGTAACTTGAATATATATTTTAAAACCTATAGGAAACTACGATAGCTTGATGGCCTACGCTGAGTGTCTTATCAGTTGGACTCCTCGTTTGCTTAAATTTCATAAAAGCACCATTCCACCGTCAAACATTTCAACTTAATGTCTTCGAGTAAAAAGTGTACCCTTAATTTCTTATCCTTTTCACGACACCAAATTACAAAAAATAACTCGTTAAAATGCGTCGCGGGGCCAATCGTAAAGTTTGGGACGATGACATAAATAATATTGAGGTTCGTCGTTAGAAACCCGAATCCCATTTCGTCGGTTATAAAAGCTCACGTTAAAATTTCGTCTAAGACGTTTTACACAACGATACTGCTTAAGTTTTGGGCGACACATGTTCGGTATATCAATGATAAGTAAGGAAATAGACTCCAATCGTCTGGAAATCTTTAAAGGTCTAGACTTTTAGACAAATCTCTCTTAGACCTGCATCCAATGGAAAAGAGGTGAACCAGTTTTGTATTGGGTCGTATTTGATTTGCAAGCTAATAATTATCAAAAAAAAATATTTTTATCAGCTAATCTATTCTTTGGACTTTGATTTAATTTTCACGGAAAGACTAATATTAGTTAAATTGTCAGCCAATACTTCACAATATAGAAAGCCTTATTTTAGTATTAACTGAGTGATTGTCAGATCCAAATGGCATTAGTTTGTAGACTGCACATTGATTGGTTAGACAAAAGCATCACGTTATACGTACCAACAAAACCTAAGAGCGTGGTTTTCTATAAGATAATCTTGATTAATACCAAAATATACCAAACATGTATTATAAAGTATATTTTTTAAAGTTCATGCTAGTTAATGTAACTTCTGTAACATAGATTTACTTGACTAATAAATGTATATTTTGTATTAGGGGTCTATTCTTTAATGGGGGCCTTTATGTTCAATTGCGCAGTGCCCTGTTGTTATTTTGGTCGTTTTCCTCTTAATGGCCATTCTCGTAAAGCGTACACATTTTCATAGGTGTAGTACATAATAACGCGGTTATATTACAGTGTTCAATTCTAATGAAGGTAGTAGGCATTTGTATGCGTTCTGCTTTTATGTTTAGTATGATGAAGTAGTTTCAACTTAGTCGTTAATGTGGATTAGTATAGGAACTCTTTGCAAATCTGTTCAAAAGAGACTATCGTCACCTCTATTTTTGTTTTATGGTAGTGGCACATTTTTATATAATATGGAAGTAGCAAACGAGCATGTAGTCAACTTAAAGGAATGTAATCAGACCAAATAAGATAAGAGTCTTACCTGAAGTTAGTCACAGATGTGTTGCTACCTCTAAGGACTGAGGAAACGCCACTGATAAATAGGTATACCTCCCTTATTACAAAAGCAATGCATAACTCTGTTGTTATTAGGCACCAAGAGATCGCCTTTTAGTTGCACATTTTTTTATAGTATGTAAGTAGCAAACGAGCATGCAGCCCACCTGATAGTGGGTGGCTACTGCCGCCCATGGATATCTGTAATCAAGCCTAGGTCAGAACAAGGTCTCACTCAACGTTAGCCACAGATGCGTTGCTACCCCTAAGGACTAAGATGGAATGCCTCGGACAAGTATGTCTCCCTTACCACGCCCTTCAGACCAGAAATAGGTGTTGCGGTGGTGCCACAAAGAGTTCTACCACCTTAAAATTAACATTAGTGATATAATAAAACATGGCATTCCAATGTAATCCTTAGTTAGCAACGTATTTGTTATTGACGTCAAATAACGCTTCAGTTCCATTTGGAGTGTACTACAAAAACTTAGAGTATCAGAGATGGCTTACCATCATTACTGCTGTTTCCTTGTAAGCCAGTTGCCTAATTAGTTTGAGATAGATCATATTTCCCATATGCAGACGGTAACAACCATAGGTCGTAATGAGGTCATAAGATATGTCGACAGCAAACCACTTAAACTTATGAACCACAATAAAATACCTTTTGAAAGCAGCACCAACTTTTCCCTAAAAGTGACGACGCAATCCTCGTAAGAAAACTTCGAAGGGTCTGAGGGAACTTACTTCGTAATTTATGCTTTTCTAAGTTCGGAAAACATCTCTGTGCCGGAATTCCATGACGGGAACTCAATCTTTCTCAAACAAATCAAAGTGTACTTCGGAAGTGTATGGGAATAAGTAGTTCTGAACATATCTGCCGAAGTTTATGACAAACATTACAACTGTATGGAAGTCGTTTGAACAATAAAGAATCAGAATCAACTTACGATGTTTGTATGAATTTAGGTCACTGGGATCCTTTAAAAAAGACAATTTAAACTTGTGTGTAAATGGTAATAGCAGGTGATAATATTGTATTCCACCAAATTTCGCCACCACCTTCGTTTCCAATGTGCGGATGCTTGGCGACCGGTCAGTCTATTGCACTTCATACTTTTCCAGTAAGGTCCTGTGACCACCATAAAATTAAATACCATATTCCGTATTGTATCTTTGACGAAAATCGACGAATATTTAAATATCTATAATCGTTTATATTTAAATTTACCTTATTTTCTTCAGTATGTCGGCTAGGCAGAAATACTGAACAATCTTATTCATTAAAATATTTCTTTTTCGTAATAATATTTATATACGAGTGGCGTGCGAGGTAATAATATTAAAAAGTTCTAAAATTACCATATTATCAGATTTAACGTACCTAGAAATAAAAATTCTATAAGCTTCATTATTCAACAATAATGTAGCATATTTTAGCCTTGTGTTCTAATAAAATCTCATAATTGTTATAAAATATCATAAAGCATGATTTTATCAAGTATTTTATTCTTATCCAGGATTATTTTTCCTTTAAACAAATGTTTTTGTATGTTTAATATCCTTTTAGATGTATTATTATCATTTGTTTATCTATACTAATATTATAAAGCAGTAGAATTTGTTTAGTTGACCGGGTTAACTCAGGAACTACTGGTTCGAATTTAAAAAATCTTTTTGTGTGGAATAGTAAATTTATCGAGGGCTATATAACATGCTATATTTGTTTTTTATGCAGTAGCGGGTGAAGCCGCGAGGCACACCTAGTCTTTCAATATACAGAATACTTTATCCAGTTGTAAAGTGATAAAATAAATACTTTTAAATCGTGACTTATATGAAGCTAGTTTATATTCTGAGATTGACCTTCGCTTGAATCTGTATGTCTGTATTAATAAAAATATTTTTCTGGGTTTTAGTGTTTATAAATATCTAAATAGCAACCAATCCTTCATATACAACCAAAATTCATATACAAGTACTATTCTTGATAAAGTTGCTTACAGATGACCAAAGTCAGCACTTAATGACCTTTTACCACCAGAAGGATCGCTCGTTTGCCATTTCAATCATATAAAAAAATCTCTGAAATCTAAATCTATGAAATGTAAAACTCTAGTGAGAATCGGTATTGTTAAGTATACTTTTCAACAGTAGCAGCACACAGCGACATTCCGTTATACATCGGGATCGCAGTCGCCGTCGTCGTGTTCCTTGCTGGTGCAGCAGTGGTCTACAAATTGCTGCAAAGGAAGACCAGAGATCACTCTCTGTACACTATGACTAGAACTGGTATGTAAGGAACAATCATTTATTACTGGTAATAATTAAAGTATCTAAAAATTATGTACCTCGTTGTCGTCAAGCTATTGTTGTCCCACTGCCGGGCTCCGTGCCCTGGAATGAGATTATTTAGTCTCAGAGTGAGAAAGATTAGGCCACGGTCCACCGGTAGAATTAGCTAAAAGTTAGGTCGTGAAATATTTTCCTTTACTGAAAGCACTAAAATTAATTTCTACAATTAAATAGGCTCATTTTTTACATGCCACTGTAAAAAGTATTTTTTTAATTTTCGTATATCAGTAAGTACTTTGGATTTCAAAAATTTTCAAACTTGATCATCCATCAACAGATTTTCAACCAGAAATGTACCCGACGGTCGAGAAGCAGTCGTTGTCACTGGCACCAGATCTGATGCAGCACCGTCCTCCACGGTACGAGCATCCTCAGCCAGATGCCAGAACGGAGCACCATTACGATGTTCCTCATCTTACCAACAGGTTTGTATTTTATTCATCCCTCGAACTCCCTTATCATCGATACTTATATGAAATAGACCAGAACCGTACCGTACCGTCAACCCATTATTGTCCCACTGCTGGGCACGGGTCTTCTCTCAGATTGAGAGTTTCTGGCCGTAGTTCACCGCGCTGGTCAAGTGTGAATTGGTAGACTTCACACACCTTTGAGAGTTTTTAAATAACTCTCAGGTGTGTAGGTTTCCTCACGATGTTTTCCTTTACCATAATTAACTTCTAATACGCACATCATTTTAGAAAAATCAATGGTGCGTGCCTGGAATTCGAACTTCGGACCCTCGATTGAGAGGCCGAATTTTAACCATTCGGCTATCACTGCTCATAATAGATGAGAAACTTGAGTGAAATCAAGATGCTACACTGCAAGGTTCAGTTTACCAAGAACATCCCAAGATGCATTAATACTACTACTAATATGTATTTAAACCTTTAAGCGGAAAACGTTTTTTATCCGATTTTTGTATCGCTATAAATGTTGCTACAAATATTCACGCAGAAAATTGTTACGAACGACATTTTCTTTATAAAGTTCTAATGTAACTTTAATGGCACCATCTACTTCTCTGTGGACTGTAATTTGGTACATCGATAGGCTGTATTACCTCAGTAAGACTATTACTATACCTTTTATGTGCATATGTATATTGTCATATCCTCAAGTTAGTATTTCTCCCATAGCTTTGATATTATAACATTTTTAAAACGTTATAGTAATACAGATAAATACAGATATATAAATACAGACGGTTTGTCGGTATATTCATACGTCTTCCATATTGTATTCTTACTCAATGAATCATTTAAGCAGATACTTAATTACCAAACGTGCTTCATTAGGAAGCGACGTTGAAATATCGAGTACGCATTTGTCTGCTTATTTGACGAATACTAAATCTGTACGAGATAAGAGCAAATCGAATTTTAAATATATCTTTCTCCGCGCTCTAATGGTGCGTAGCTCAGACAACGCGTTCTACATCATTAAAACTGAAGCACTCGGTTCTAGGATGAACTAATTATGCCCTTCTTGCAGTTACGCGTCCCCGGTCGACCATCAAGTCACGCCTTGCGCTTCGAGCAAAGGCCAAAGTGACGAGTACGACAGCAAGCCCTACAGCGAATCCGAGCACTCTGTCTCGAGTTGTTTCACTAGCTGTAAGTATAATCTCAGAACCAGTCATAAAAGTTAAACATGCCACTCAAATATCTCCAGCAAACGCTCTATTTAAACTTTTACGAGTTCCAGCGAAAAGTTTTTCAAATAAACATCTTTCTGTGAGTTTTAGTCTGACGACGAAATTGTGAAATTTGAGTTAAATTGAAATTGTGCTGACCTCCTTATTAAAATGGCACAGTTTGAAGTTGAAAAGTAATATAATGTTAGTAATTTTACTACTACGAGTATTTACTGTATATAACTACTTGCTACTTTTGCTGCAAAATTAACAAAGATAGAAATAATTTCATAAAACTTTGATTTCAACTAACTTTTAAGATTATTCAGAGTTTGATTTCCATTCAATTAATTAATATTATGTTACCAGAATTGCTGATTTATAAAAGAACAAAAAATCACTTCTTCCTACAACCCTATTTAATTTAGTTAGTTAATAAAAATATTATGATTTTTCTTACATAACCGCTTCTTCCAGCTGGTTCTATGTACGACGCCGCAAACGAATCAGTAACCCTCCAATTGGCTGAACTAGTATCAAATTCTCCAACATCCCAATCGCTATCAGTGTCCAGTGCTGGATCAAGATTGGCGTTGCCGGCCGCTGGCGTGGCGTTGTCAATTCCCGAGGGATCACTCAGCAGGGGTCGCAGGGAACAGATGTACGTGGCGGTTGTCAAGGACGACAGATACAGGCCAAGGCTCGGGAAAGGTAAAAGTTTGTTTTGTTTACTTCCCAATAAAATCTCTTTTTATTGATCTTGGCAATAAAGTATCTCTTATTATTGATCTTCAATGAGTTTGGTCCAGAGAATTTTGTTGATATTTTAATTTTGTTTTTCGAATTGGTAATTTAGATAATAATTTTAATTGTTACTATCTTCGTCACGTAATCATTAATAATTTGTTAAAATAATGTCAACGTGTATAAATTTTTTCAATTCAATTGTTTTAGATATTTTAGAATTCAATAGAATTTGACATTATTAATTGAAGCGTGTATTCACCGTCCGCTTGGTTGTATCTTGAATTTCAAAACTTCATAACTTATTTAATGTGTACAACAAAACAATTCCTCTGTTGGCCTTCTCTCGATGATAATTACCCAGTGTTCTGTTTAACTCACTTAGTCTTGACAAACAACTAAGTTCTCCTGACATTCTGTTTCCGACATGATTTCTCAGTTGGAGACGGCATTATCCTAGTTATAATTCCTTTAATCTCAGTCCTTTAAAGTTTCTGTGAGTTTGCGAAGTGTTAATTGGAATAGCTGCAAATACGAATAATGGAATATTAATGTATTAGCTGTAGTATTAAATATCAAAGTTATTGCAACACGTGTAAATACATGAATAAGTTGTAGACTGTTAGTTAAACACGAACGCTTATTAAATTATTATAACGAACCAACATTTCATACGACGAGGACTTCCAAGTAGAATTCAAGATACCTATATAATTATGGTATGAAATCGAGAGGCGTAATTTATGCAAAGCAATATCGAGCGGGCCTAAGGCGGATGAGGTATCAACATAGATCGTTTTATACGACCATTTTGTTTAAAGATTCTTTTTTTGCCTGCAGGCATCACGCAACTGAGTCCGGTAGTTAAGTGTGGTCCACCGCGCCTCCAATTAAACAAGTCGGTTATTCTGCAAATTCCACACTGCGCTAGCTTGAAGCATGGATTCTGGAATCTTGCTTTATATGCCATCGATCATAATAACGCAAAAACAGACAACAGCCAGCCACAATGGAAGAAAGTTGTCGGTCTCGGACAAGAGACGATTAATACCCCGGTGTTCACACAACTAGACAACGACAAAATATTCCTCGTAACGGACTTGCTTTCAACGTTCGTTCTAGTCGGTGAAAGTTTTAATGGAAAGGCCGTTAAGTCCCTCCAATTGGCTGTATACGCCCCGGCCGTACTAAACGAGGCTTCTTCCGAGTACAATATTAGGCTCTATATCTTCGAGGACACTCCGTGCGCGCCATACTATTGCCAAGAACAAGAGAAGAAACTTGGCGGCGTGTTGCTAGACCGCCCGAAAACTTTGCTTTTCCAAGACGGCGGTTCCAATTTATGTTTGAATCTCGACAACATAAGCCCAGGTTGGAAAGCGAAGCCCGGTATCGCTTATCAGGAGATCCCATTCAATCACGTGTGGACATCCAATTACAACGCTCTGCACTGCAGCTTCGGAGTCGAGAGGACGCACGACTGTGACAATATTGATTTCGCTATATCCGTGTGTCAGCGGACGAATCCATCGTACAAGCAAACATTCCGAATATCGGTTGAGGATACCCGAAGTCGGTCACCTCGGGGCCGGTCGCCGCGCGCGGAGTCGCAACGCAGCTTCAACATTACGGAGAATCTGTTAGACGCCAGAATGTGTCGCAGTGAGGAAGGCAGCGACGGTAGCGCAAAACGAAATGTAACAGTGAACGAAACTGGAGTGAACGAGTGTGCGGAGGGGCCATTCAAATTAAATGCACGAATAAAACGTCAGCTATGCGCTATATTGGATCCGCCAAATGCTCGCGGTAACGACTGGCGCGCGCTCGCGTCCCGACTCGGCGTGGATCGTTATACGACGTGGTTCGCCACAAAGAGCTCGCCGACCGAAGCTATCTTGGAACTGTGGGAGTGCAGGGAACGGGGCCCTACGGCCACCACATCCCTAGCTACCGCATTACGTCAGATGGATAGGCACGACGCCGCTGACTTATTACAAGGTAGACCGTCTTGGTTATGAATTCGTAAGGTAAATCAGACTAATCTCGAGCTATATTCGGACTCTGTACTGTAGACTAAATGTTATATTAGATTAGTTCTGGCCATCGGCCATTGTAAAATCGTGGTAGTCTATTTTGTATAGAATCATCTTTGCTGTAGATAAGCGATGGATTAATAAATTATATTGTAGTAGCAATAATAGTGCCTCATGTCTTTAAAAGAAACCGCCAACGCTGTTGGTGTATGGTTGGTTATTTTGTTATTTTTTATAAGTGTTTGAGTGTTCAGTGTATCAGATGTATATGCTAGTTTTATGTTTATTTTTGCTTTTATGAACTTTCAGTGTATTTCGTTTAGAACAACGTGCCAAATGTGAAACCACAGCATTATTTTGGCAATAACTATAATACTTCGTGTCTTGAGCTTAATGTTGTTGAATTCCTAATAGCTTAGCGAGTTCTCGTTTACTTTTATCCGAAACAAAAGACGAGCTAACTGCATTTATTATGAAATATGTAAACACTACGTTTAACGCAGCTTTGTTCAAGTTAAAAAGTGACTCCAGTTTTAAGTGTAACTTACTCTTTGTCATATTATTAAGTGAACCAGTAGTATCGCGGCCTAACACTGTAAAACGTTACTATAGAAACATAAGTCAATGTGCATTTAGAAAGCAGGCTACTTGCTAGTGCAACTTTTTTTCGACGTATTAGTATTAAGAGCGCACGTCATTTGGGTCCTAAGTACGCGATACCATAACATGTACATTTAAGTCACGCAAATCTAAGTCTATTGTGTACGAATGACATCCATAATTTCGCCCGAAGTTTTGAATGATGCCCGAAGTTTCGGACGATGCCCGAAGTTTCGGACGATGCCCGAAGTTTCGTATAATGCCCGAAATTTCAGATGACGCCCGAATTTCCGGCATTATTCGAAATTCCGTTGTAAGTTGTATAGAATAGACCACCTCAAGTTTTTACATACAATCTTAACTCTTAGCCGTAACAATAATAATATGCTATGCAATAGTTCCTATTAGAAACAGACAAACCCAAGCCTAATTAGTGCTTTGCGCTTTTACGAGAAATTTTATAAATTTTTACTTTTATAACAATAAAATAAAAAGTATTACTACTAAAACGCTATAAAATAGAACGGACAAGTTTCGATAAATAAATGTTAAATTAAAAACAAAAAAAGTTAACTAAAATTAAGTAAAGTAAGTATCTAAATATTTCAGAATACTTCGATAATTTTTAAAGTCAGTCACTTTTTAACTTGACGAAGAGTGTCGATAAACTAAGAATTATTTCTCTATGTATATAAAGTAATCGATTGTAAATACTTTGCAAGATACGTAGATGATGTAATAACTAACGATTTATAACGGGATTCATCACCGCCGTAAACTGTCTATATATATTTTTGTTAACGTGATGATTATTAAAATAAATGGATCTGTGATAATTGAAATAATATGAAATAAATTATGTTTAACTGTGTTTTTGGCTTTTTCATTTCTATCTATATGCGGCAATGCCATCAATGTTTTATCTTTATAGATTTATCTTTGCAATTCCAATAGTAGTCTTTTAACACGCTTTCTACACTCATAGCCCCACACTAGGATTTTCTCCTGTGTCACGGTTGCCATGGACACACAAAGACGAATACACAAACATCCAGACCCAGAACAGAAATCTAAAATCATCATTTAAATGTCTGTCTGACCGGGAATCAAACCCAGAACAAACTGCGCGTCAGACCAGTACGGTGACCGCTCCGCCACGCGGGTCGTCAAGCCTTTACATGCAGAACAACTGTTATTAACTGAAGACTAAAGCACATTACAGTTTGACAACATAAGTTTATTTAATGTACGTAAGGATCAATGTATGATGTTAATCCAAACCTAACCTTAGAGCAATTATAAATTTCATTGCCGGTTTCGAATACATTTTAAGTATCGCTTTATCGCCTTTTTCAACTTTATCATTAACTAGCTGTGCCTCGTGGTTTCACCCGCTAAAACATAAAAAAAAACATAGCATGCAATATAGCCTACAGCCCTTCTTGATACATTTATTATTCAACACAAAAATATTTTTTCAATTCGAATCAGTAATT
>DWLI01002872.1:0-12530 GCA_018249915.1 Cecropterus dorantes dorantes
ATCTCATTCTTTTCTCGATTTACTGAAGTTTCACTTCTATCGTGTGTGAATCGCACACACACCTTTTTTTTATTTTAGAATGTTTTATAGCAAAAGTAAGTAAGAGGGCGCCCTTGAGGATCTACAATTAACCACAGATAAGATCGAGATTTTACCACCGGTTGTTCATAGGTGCATTGCGACATCTGTGGACTAAGTCGAAACGCCTCGAATAAATGTGTTCCTTAGCACACTTTTCAACCCAGAGCGCAGCAGCACTGAACACTGCTATTTTTAGGGTAAAAATAGCGGTAGTTTATCCGTTGTTACTGAGAAAGTAAAATTTTGGTACATTGTTAAGATACAAAATAAAAAAAGAAAATATATTATACAAACATAAAAAAACAAACGCGCTGAGTTGCCGGATCTTTTCAGTTGTGGTGTTCTTACAATATGGTGATAGTGTAAAAAAATGTTGTTGGTAACTGATAATTTGTAAGGAAGAAGACCTATAAAAAAACAGACATTTCATTCGACTTTCTCACCTGGTTTGAGCAAACATTTATACATTTATTTATTTATCATTTATTAGGAAAATAACATACTTCCAACATACATACATACCAACAACAGAAGTAATCCACAGCACTTTGTGGTCGGTATCACAATTTTTCCTTGCTGCATAAATATTAATAAGAATGAATATTCATAACCATTACGTAGATTAGAAACCTATTTGAAAACTATACAATTTTGATCAAAATATAATTTCTCAGATTTATTTGAATACGATTGATGGGATGAAAATGGAATAGGCTTAAATTCAAATGTAGGAAGCCACAACTACATGCAAATTTAAACCTATTCAATTATTTACTAGCCGTAGGCATTAATAACTGGAATCGGGTTCATATTGAAGAAACATGTGGTGTGGTAGAAAATTAATAGATATTGTATTGTTTGTAACCTTAATATTTGCTTTTATATATTATGATGAAAGAAGCAAACGTTCATATAATGCACGTGATGGTAAGTCACAGCCGCCCTTAAATCTGTGATCAACTTAAGATAAATTTTGAACCCTAACTACAGACGCTTTGCCACTCCTGAAGAACAAAAATTGTTGTCTCGGATGTACATATAATGTGTATCAGTCGACGCATCAAGAGTGTGACTGTTTTAATGTAATAAAACAGTCGTGACAGTGGTTCTTCCCTAGTTACTATATTATCTCCTTTAAGATTTGGTCATAATATTTCTGCCTCAAGCAAGCAACAAAGAACACCCTCAGTCGCTGCACTCCTGGTCGCAAATAAGAGTATTAAACGGAACACTAGAATTCCATTAGAAATGAATTCATGGTTACGAACCAAATCATTTTGTAGTAAAACTAACCAGTTTTACTACAAAATGAGTAAAACTAACCAGTTTTACTACAAATTGGCAAGTTTGTTTAAAAAATCATAACAACCGTTTTGATTTTTTAAACAAACTTGCCAATTTTACTTTAATATTATTCTATGCAACATGCAAGAAAATAGCATTATTAAAAATACACGTTCATTAAAAAAGAACATAGATATAAAGCAGCAGAATCTTCGCCTACAACACTTAGCTGAATAACCAAATTCTATCATACAAGTACGTCATATACATAGAGTGCTGTGTGAGCTAAGTGGGTGCTCCGCCATTACCATATCTCGCCATAATCGTTACTCCGGTGACAACGCACGTATGCTTTATTCAAGCTTACATTTCAGCATTTAGGTGAGTAAATTTACAATTTGACGATGTTTCTGCAGAATATGGATTACAAGCAAACTTGAGTGGTGAAATATATATAATACCTTTACCTTTTTTGTATATGGAAGTAGCAAACAAGTATGCAGCCCACCTGATGGTGACTACTGCCGCACATGGACATCCGTAATCAACCTTAGGTAAGATCAGTCTTACCTAAAGTTAGACACAGATACGTTGCTACCCCTAAGGGTTAAGATGGAACTTCCTTCAGACCAGAAATTTTTACCGAACATTTTAAAAATATGAAATAAACAGTTGAAATCAATGTCTCCTTGGAGAGTTTTAAGACAAGTGTCTGCATTACTTCTTAAATGGCTAAATATGAGGCAATAGCAGGGTAGTAGCATAACGACAATAATGTAGGTAACTATCTTAGGTATATACCTCTGAAGCACCGACCCTAAGAGAAAGGATATTTGCGATTCGTTGGATACAAAGCACATTTAATTAGGTCGAAAGAGCACTTGATTTTTTGCATTCAGTGCGGTCTGCCAATTAAAAAGTTGCGGAGACTCGGCCGGACGACAACGGGTGAGGGCGCTCAACTTATTCCGAAACTCCGCGACTAGCGCCGCCCCTGCAGTGGCCAACGATGTTAAAAAGTTTGTAACTTAAGGGTAGCAATTGAGTTGGGGTTGAGTAAAATTATAACTTGCTTAGTTTATCAGAAACAAGAGTTGCGCCTATTTAAAGAATTGCATATTGTGACATGTTGTAAACGAATTCGTCTTTATTGGATATTAATATCATAACATTTTACGACGAAAATCGTTTGTTTATTTTCTACTTATAAAGCTTTTAATTCCTTCGATATTAAAGCGAAATAATTTGTTATTTTACCCGTAATTCTCATTAATGCCTATTTACGTAAACGACTTTTGTAGATAAACATAACATGCAGATAAAAAAAGAAAAGTATTTTAGACTTTAATATGTAATGTTTATTCACCTTACTGTTAATCCGAATATATCTATATAGAGATTAAAACAAATTTCAACAAATATGGCATTTTTCGTTTTTCACCTTCAAATAACATACATAACGTATAAACACCTGGTTCCACTAAACACATGTGTTTAAACACTTTATATTTGTAGCATAGTTTCAGCGAGTAGTTTAACAATCTCTCATTCCGTTTATGTTCTAGGAAGAGGCAATAATTGCACTCTCTAGTGCTGTTACAATTGAGATACGTATTTAATTCTAGTTCTATGTTCTACTTTTTTATCCATTTATAATACATTTACTACCATAATACATTCATTAACAGTCTTTGACTGAAATATTCTGCACATTTTTAATCTAAAGTATGTTTAATTGCCATTTTATAGCCGTTCTTTGCTTTATTAATCGAGGATTTAGAATATTTCTAGATTACATGAACCTACTCATATAAGTCTTACAGATCTCTACTCTGGGTGCTTAGCACATACTACTGAGCTGATTTGATTTGCGAATTTAGAGGTATTATAGTCCACCTGATAGGTAATAAGTAGCAGTAGGGATCAATTCCAGTTAGACTCTTTTAGTCAGAATGCAGCATTGCTTAACACTGTTATTAGGTATTCCGCAAAAATAGTAGTGGCGGTGCCGCCGAAGTAGAGCCATCAAACAAATCTACCCTTATCAGAGAAATACGAGTAAGTAGCTATCGTTTACAGATAACAAAATTCTTGCCTAAGTTTGATTGATAAAATTAGGTAAACTTAGAAACTTTACGGTGATAAGATGAGCTTCTGACATACTTACATTTATTTTATGCACTGTACGTAAATTATGTCTATATGGTGACTGTAAATAATAAACCGAGCAGTTCAATTGATTTCATAGCGATAATAGAGTTATTTGGTGCAGTGTGGTGTCGTTCTTGAATTACCGTACCATCTCTTCCTGTGGATGTTGTAGGACACGACGAAAGGAACAAAATTCAGGAGATGAGAAGTAGAGCAGCCTCTTCCTGTTTACCATCAGCAGACCTCAACAGCGGTCATCAACACGCACGTCAGGCGCAAAGACTATTGACATAAACACCCATCGTGGAGGTCCAGAAGTAGACCGTAACATACTGATGGATGGATTAAAAATATTTCTGTGGTTACTACAACAAAACCACCCAATAAAAGGAAAGCTTCCATAACATTCTAGGATGATAAATCTAAAGTGTATAAAATTTAATTTAGAATTAAAAATCTTACCAATACAAAAGCGAACCTATCGATAAAGGTAGTGCCATAGAAACATTCCAGACTTTCATATTCTTTGAACCAATGTAATTATTATAGCTATGTCAAGGAGACCTATGCCAAGAGGCACACCAAATTGCGGGATGTTACGAACTGTATCGTTATGTATTGTGGCATCATAGTTGATGGTAACTGATTTTTAGCGCAGTTTTTTGATTTGGGGACTGGACTTGGATCGGTTATTCACCACTAATTGATGAAAATATCTTGATCTCCATATTCATCGTAACAGATTTTATCATACTTGGTTAGGAATCTACCTAACAATTTTTGACTTTTTAAAATACTATATCAGATATGGGCTAGTTGACAGACAGATTTGATATTAGGTGACGCGTGTCTAACGAATGCAACAGTTCTAATAGAACAACTCTTCAAAGGTAGGTACTTAACAATATCTGAATATGGCACACCTTTCGATAAACCTGTTGTATCAAAAAATACCAAAACTAGGTAACTACTATTTTTGATCCCATTCGTTATATTCGATACTCGTATTCATTAAAACTTTGTTTCACTAACTTTTAATGTTTATTTATATTCAACAAAGAGCGGATTAAATTTGGGTATCATGGTATAAATAAAGGCGAAATAAATTTCTACATTAACTCATATTAGGTACGTATGTAAATTACAGTTCAAAGGACAGAAAGTTTCGTTTGTGTGAGCAATGTGCGACCCTACTTCGGGTCAAAGGGCAGATTGTTTGTTTCTACGCCCCTATCGTTCTATTTCCAACTATTATTTTCACTATTATTAATTAGGTACTTAGTTACATAGTATAATCTATAGTTATCTTTATAAGTAACTTGTATAATGTGTCGATTCGGTCGGAGGTGTAGGTAAACAAAAATTACCAAAACCAGTTGATAAAACTTCTTGAAACTATTCAACTGTGACAACATTTCATTATAATGCCGTGTACGTTTTCATTTTAGTTTTTTGAAGCTGATTGCAAATGTCCATACACTGTAACATTAAATAGGTAGGTATAAGTTAAATGAATAAGTAACCGAGGAAATGGTAAAATAATAACCGACGCAAGTCTCAGATATCCTTTTGTTTGAGAAGATTATGTTAAATTAGAACATAGATTGAAAATCATTAAAAAGTGCTAAAATTTTCTTTGAATTTTCCTAAAGACTCCATTTTCTACAACTTCATACTGTCCATAATATTTTTACAATAAATACAGTCTTTCTATGATCATCGCCTGAAAAAAATTGTAGGAAAAATATCTATAGTCCTTTTTAAAACTGATCAGTTACTGTAAAAAATGAATTATCGACAAAAAATATTAATATTACCGCGAAATGAACTTAAATAACTGTAATAAAGCGCCATCTATGACGCGCGTGTCGCATCGAGAAGCTAGTGTACAGTAGAGACGTCCTACGTGAAAGGAAACATTTTATCATCGGTCTAGTAGTAGGTACCTTCGCGAGGTCCGCCCAGATTGCATAATGGCACCATTACGTAAAACTTACGTCATTCGCCCCTTACGTAAGTTTACGTAACAAATCTTTGTTTACATAAGTGCATACAATGTTATGCTTCGTTTTTATTAATTTGTCCTCTTACATGATAACTGCGACATTAATTCAAATGCATTTTTAGTGCAAAAAATTGGTATAAATAAAAAACAGGCTGGTTTCACATGTATATTTAAAGGGAATAATAAATGTAAAACTTTATAGTATAGACAATTTGGTGCTAGAAGAAGTCTTAGTTACACAAAGTTGTAGAGTACACACAATAAGTCTTATAACAATAATAATAGAATAGAGAATAAATGTTTGGTTAAATTTACTGGTCCTTATTCAATTCCTCCTCTGGAGAAACCGAATTGGCTTTGAATTTCTTAGCTTGCGACTCTTCCGAGTCATTGCACACCTCCTCCTTGCATATCTCATGTAAATTATATTTCTTAAAGGAAAAATAATTGTCCACAACACTTAATAAACAAATGCCTTTGATTATTTCCACAATAATGCAGAGACCGGGGTTCTTTAGGTCCGCTTTATTGTTGCTGTTTTTCAAGACGATAAGATCCGCCAGCTCCTTTATAATGAGATCCCGTGAGACGCTGCTGTTAAACCGCTTATTGAAGATGACGGCAAACGTTGAAGATTCCTTTAGGAAGTATTTGTCAAACAACTTGCCCGCACACTCCATTATATCGGGCAGGTTCGCCTTACACGTCGCCATAATGGGCAGCAAACGCAAAACGTGCCGCGTCTTCTGCACTTTAGTTGTGGATAAATCTTTGATAATAGCTGTGGTGAGTTCTTCAGGACTAGGAAGGTTCGTCTTTATAAAGATACAGTTAGAAGCGCCGGTCTCGACCACCTGGAACCGCTTGTGTTTCAGTGACTTCTGCGACTCCTTCTTCATGGTATCGAGTTCCCGCTTCAGCATGTCTCCAATGTCAGTCTCATCTTCGGATTCGCTCTCCGATTTGTCGGAATTAAAGCTGGTTACCGGAGGCTGCTCGCCGTCCTCGGGATACAGTTTACTCGCGTACTCGTTCAGCAAGTTATACATTTCCTTCACACAGTCCTTCTCTCTGAAGTTACACGTGCAGAAGAAGCCCCGAAAGCCGGGTTCTAAGAAGTATTTGTTTCTGCGCTTTCGGAAGTAGAACTTTTTCTTCTTTCGTGTATCACCCATTGTGTTGCAAGCGACGATGTGCCCTTATGGGATCGATATGAACGCTATGAAACTGTGATATAACTGATAATATTACGTGAATTGAATTATGAAATCATAATATCAGACAGCAAAAGCACACCCATGTCAAACATAACTATAGAAACTGTCAAATTCAATTGACATTAGGCAATGTTGCCTGATTTTTGTTTTTGTTAAATGTATCATATCATGCTCCAAATTAGATCGTCTACTAACTACCTAATAATATAGGATCTATAGTTATTTTTTGTATTGCTTTTTTACAATTAACTTGACTTTTTAAATATTATTGAATGGTTTTTAATTAAATGAAATAATATCTAAGCGTATACTTATTTAGAAAACATATTATCCCATTTTAGTTTTATCAACATATTTGTTTCTTGAAGATCAGAACCAACTCATGATTATTTCGTTAGCCATTTTATTAAAGGAATAAGGTTGTATTTTATTTTTAAACTTAATGTGTGTCATTTTTAGAAGAAAGTCATCTTAATCTTTTCTTATAGACTACTGTCGTATCATGGCCAATCATGCAATATAGCGTATTTAACCCTCATCTTTAGTGCTATAAACATAATATCAGAGCGAGTTGAAATTTTAATTTTTTTTATTTTTCTATGGAAAACATTGAAACTTCAATTATTCTAATGTCTGGAAAATTTATATGTGTTTTATAGGGCTGAGTAAAAATATAACTGCAGCCTACACATCTTTCTACTTTTGTTAAAACAATAAACCGTTGCCGCCAAAGCGCGAGTATATGAATTATAATTAATTTTAACAAGAATATTAATAAAAAATTCTAAAAATAAAACTAAGAAGGCACCAACAAAGAATTATTTGAAAAAAAAAATAAGAAAATAATATTTATCTAGTATTTAGTAAAAGAAAAGTCATTCGATTCAAATAAATAGCATTTAATTAACACAAATACAAACTTCATATTTTACAATAATCATAATTAACTAACTTAAATAATATGAAATACTATAACAATACTTTTGTGGATTTAGGGCATACATTGTGAGCATTAAGAATTACTTATTAAATGTACAGTATTTGGTTTGCATCACGGTGGGTAGATTCGTTACCACTGGCTTTTTTAATTTTGGACAAACTGTGATACTGAAACAATAAAAAAAATATTAGTGTTTTTAATATTCATATACCATGGATTGATCTTCTAGTTATTAAGGAATATATAAATATTATATAATTACTTCTTGTCATTGTTTTATTAAATTAAAGTATCAATCATTACACCTGATCTGAGATCAACTTCATAAAGAACGATTTCTACTAATCTAAGAAAGTTTTTTGAAGACATTTCGGGGTATAAAAGTAGTTGCAATTCGATAGATGATACTCAAATGAAACTTAGAAGAATTAAACAAACAGGGCGAAAGGTTTCTCCTAGATCAGCTGAAACGCCAGAACACTCAAAGTGGCGTATATTTGGCCACTCAACGCGTACAACACGTACAAAATTTGGCATAAGCAACATGCTGAATTTTCCCATGAGAGCGAAAGGCCAGAAAAGAGGCCAACAATTATAACAATAGCTGAGCGGACGGCACAGCCAAGGCAAACGTTGGCAATAAACACATGATACATATTTGACATGGCATTTTATTCGACTGATCAAACCATTTTAGCAATTATCGTATAATAAGTATTAGTAACACATAAATATTAGTAACACATAAAGTATTAGTTAATAATACTTTATTGAGAATCATAGTTGCAATCTGTCTGTAAAAAATACTTACTCTGTATTATATTCAATAGAAGATATCTTGAGATATTCGATGTATATATTCGGAGAGCGTAGTAATCTCCAGGTCATAGGGTTGAACAACTTTGTCTCGTATTTCCACTCCACAATCACTGAAAGCGGTGGATGCCCCGTGTCTTTGAAAGGTATCATCTTTTTCTCAATGTCGCCTGGTCGGTAATATTTTCTGCAACAAATTTTAAAATATTGAAATAAATAAGCACTAAATAATACGGCGCGATCAGTTCTTTTCGACTGTATTGACTGGTTTCATAATTTTTATATGTTACAGGTGCTCACAATATGCGGTTTTTGAATTAATTTATGATATTTCGACTTGGCTCACAAATGTCGGCAAAAAAAGATTTCAAAATCCACAAATAGCGAATAACATTGCAATGTATCAATTTCGAGATAATATTAGTCTAGAATCATATATGGCCTTTGATAATGTTCCCAAGGCTTTATGTTTTATATTATAAAATAAAGAAAAACAAGCATGCAGTCCACTTATGTGGCCACAACCCCGCATAAAATCTTTAATGAATCTAGATAGGATTAATTAAAGGTATAACCTTAGGTCTTAGACCTCGAGGTTAGCAACAATGTATCCAAGTTGAGGCGTTCCCTCAATTAAATGTTTCACTTACCATACTTTCAAAACCAGAACGCTCTTAATACTGCACTATTATCAGAAATGGGTGTCGCCATGGTGGTATGGTTCAAATTACGAAGAATTCTACTAATATTGAAGTTGCTTACAGATGTGCATGGGCGGTATTAACCACTTACCATCAATTTTAATTTTTTTATTTGTGCGAATTATCAAAGCGTGTTAATAAAAAAGCGAATGATGTATTTTTATGCATTATTGCAACAATAACGCGACCTATCGCTGTTATAAGATAAGTAATTTACGTCACTATCTAAATGTAAGAATACCTAAATTGAATATTTGTTTACTTTCTACATCTCGATAAAACATATCAAAACGTCAGAGATTACATTGTGTCATATGTATACAAATTATTTTAATTAGTTGCAAAAGTTTATCATTTGTTTTATAAATATTGTCACTTGATTTGATAAATCAGTTCCGTGTACTGAGAATAAAGTAATAAAAGTCAAATTGTGCGAGATGTTTTCTAGTCTTATCTGTAATATACGAGTTTGTTTAACGTCCGGGTCAAGATATTTCAAATTATTTTAGGGTGTATAATGTTTTTCATTGTGAATACATAGAACTATTGCATGAACTTCACTATTCAAAATTCATCAATTATACAGTTTTGTCAAAAAAGAATTTTAAAAAATGGTGCTCTACCTTAGTAACTACGCAGTGGTTAAAATCACTTTAATATATTTTTGTTATTTTAAATTCAATCATAAAAAAATAAAAATAAAGAGATTTTTTAATTTTTACCTGGTAAAAATTTAAGCAGTGCTAGTCTCCTGTAATTACTGTATTTGAGATATGTTATTATACAATCCAAGTAGTGAAATATAGTAGATACGCACGTTAAGTAATATAATTGTAAATCATATCTACTATGAACATCAATGAAATATTGTAACCATTGTGTTATTCAAAATGTTTAATATCAAGATATTGTAATTGCCGTAAATTATAGACAATAAGGTCAACAACTACAACTTCAGAAAATATTATAGTTCTGTCAGAGGTTGTTCGTTGCCCTACCCTGAGAAATAATGTCTACCTTACCAATTATTTTTCAACTAGAACAAGCATAATGTTGCCTCCATTCGATAAAAATAGAGCTAAAGTTCTCCGAAGACAATTCACGAGGGGTTCTACGATTTTATCTGACTGGAGTAATTTCAGATGTCCATAAACTACTGCCATCATTTAAAATAAAGTGGACTGCATGCTATTTTTGTAGTTTTCAGCAATTGTTGCATTTCATTGCATTGCTTTAATATTAATGAAAATGTTATTTCCTTAGGCATTATTGCCGTTTTTAGTTGCCAGACAACAATTATGACAATACCAACACAACAGAATATGCCGTATCAGAGTAAAATTAAATTAAAAACGATTAAATATACCACTTACGGCTCATCATCCAGGAACTTGTGATCGCTTTTGTTGTTGTGTTTGTCTATTAAGGTTAATAGCACTCTGCCAACTTCAGGGCCGTGGGTGATACTCTCAGTTGTATTTGCGACCTTTAGAGTCACCTCATAATGTACTCCTGGAAAATTAATGATCGTATTTTATTTACAATGTAATTTCGAGTGATATAAGCAACAATATAATTTTTACTGTTTATTTTTCACACTAATAATTTCTTGAACTTGGTAATCCATGTCAGTACAAGCGGATTAGATACATCAATTATGCTTATTAAATTAACAGATATACATGAGTCGAACTCCCAATGTTGTAATAAACTATTACCAGACCAAAATTTGAAGTCTAATTGAATTTTCTTCTAGAATAACTGGCCAAGATTTAAACCCTAAAACTTCTGTGTAGCAATACTGTGTCTACTGGATCGAGCATGTCACATAATTCATTTTGTCCCCAACTAGAACAATTTTTGTTAATTTTAAATCTCATGAAGTAGTGGCATTACACTCTGTTTAGAGGTTTTTATTGGTCAATGGTTAAAATATTCCATTTTGCGTTGGCAGTAATATAAACGTGGATAAATTTCTATAACAACGTATTAGAATGCATTGTCTAAGCATCCCAGAATAAACTTAGATATCGACCATTTCAAATTATCTCACATTCAAACAATTTTTAATGTCATCTCATTTTTTCTACTTATAACTTTATGTACATATATATCGACTTACTGCAATAAGGTTTATTATATCCAGTCAATGAATACAAAGCGATATTGGTGTTGGTGTCTACATGGCCCAGTGCTTGTAACTTCTTGTACATTTTATAGGAGTGATAGCCCATTGGTATGCAGAAGTGCTTGTTATCACATGTTGTGCAGTTGCCGTCTAAAAATGCCTGTAATAAATATAAATTAGAAATATTTAATAACACTTTTTAGTATACATCACTAAGCGAAAGCATTTCTTTAAATTAATAACTTGGACTCCCATATCCATACGCATATGTACAGAAGTGATGTATATAAAGAAAATATTTAAATATTGGGATTAACGACTACTATCATGGGTCCCCTTATTTGTATATATCTAAGGTTTACTTGGCGATTCTTTATAAGTTTGAATTAGCAAACGAGCTTGTGGTCCTCCTGACGGTAAGTGGTCACTGCCGCTCATTAACATATGTAATTCAGTCCATATAGAACAGGCATTCTACCTAAAGCCCATCACAAATTTGTTGCTACTCCTTATATTGAACTTTTATAAGGTAGATGATTTTTTATTAAATAAAGATCAAAATGTTACCGCAATATGGAAAATATACTTAATTTTTTTTAATCTAATTCAGTAGTTATGGTTTGATGTAATTTAAAGCACAAACAGACAGACCAAAATATTAAAAATTATAGATCAAACACACAAACATAATAGTATTTATTTCAATAGAACACATTATAGATTTTTCTATTATTACCTATTATTGTAAGTACTCGATATTTTTTTGTAAATACAGAGATGTGTAATTCAAATTTTACTATACGTATTGATATGGATATAGAACAGACGGACAGAGGCGTGTGGATACATACGGTTCAGTATTTGCCATTTGTTTCCGCAACCGTAAAGCAAGAAAGCGTACCTGGTACGAGCCGCACTGTATCGCCATGAAGGGGCAGGCGGGCGCCACGCTCTCGGTGAAGAACTCGTAGCTGCGCTCGTGGTCGCAGCTGACGTAGGCCGCCACCTGCTTGTACATGCCGCCGGCCGCGCCGTCCTTGCAGCCCGGCTGCGTCGACCCGCCGTTCGGGTAGAAGTCCACGTGGCCGATGGACTCCGACATGCCGAAGCCTGGAAATTATTATGTTTTTAATAGTAATGTGCATATATTATCTTAATATATATAAATTACGTGTCATGTTGTTTGTCCGCGTTAAACTCCTAAACT
>DWLI01002873.1:0-12529 GCA_018249915.1 Cecropterus dorantes dorantes
ATAAAACACAATAAGTCTCTAATATGTAAAACTTACTGCACAGTATAGTAAAGTAGGCAGTATTACGTCTCAGCGGTGTCCTTGGGTTTGTTACCTACGGCCGCTAAGAACCGTGGGTGCGCAATATGGCTACCACTTCACGATTTCGTTTTTTTGTAATAAAATAATGCTTTCGTTATTGTCATGCATTTTATATATTTTTCATATATAATGTACAAAGTATCACAAATTTCAAATTAAAATATCTTCTGTAAATACTTAATTACAATATAATTTACACGAAGCCATGTCTTTACATACTCATTGTTTGATTTTTTTTTACTAGATATTGGGGTACTTAGTGAGATGCCCTACTTATAAATATTTTATACATTCACAATAATAAAGGTGCATGTTTGTTTGTTGAAAATGATAAATCGATTTCAATAAAATTTATTAAGTTAGATTTTATAGCCTAATTTAAATACCTACGTCCACTCGTGTTATTAAAAAGGGGTTGAATAGAATTCAAAATAAGGAGGTTAATTAATATGATTGTTTGTTGTTGCTGTATTCCCATATATATAAACTCTTATAAATGTCGCTAAAAATGTATGATAAATTAAATTCTTCATTACATTGTGTTGTTATTTGTATAAATACTAGTATAATAAAAGCAATATATTCCTATTACGTTACTGGATTAAATAATAGATAATTCTTAATAATTGCGCGTTTACACCATGTGTATTGTCGGGTGTCGGCTTTTATTGCCCGACAGATCAATGACCATGCGTTACGCAGTTTCTTGTTATTATTTCATTCAAGTTTTATTTAAATTGATCAGACAATATTAAACTACGCTATGCCGAACATGAAGGTGAAATCATATCTATAATATAGCTATACATACAGTGATTTTCAATACACAGTATGTATTGTTTTTGCATGTATTGTTATTCATTAGGTACACGTTTATACTGAGGTACACTTCTGATCTGCATCGATCGATCGTCTGACACGTCTACCAATTCGCACTTGGCCAGCGCGGTGGACAACGGTCTGAAACTCTCTCAATCTGAGAGAAGACCCGTGCCAGCAGTGGCACAACAAACAAACTGTAAAATTTACAAAATATATTATACGTATACAAGTTATATAAATAATTTAGTGCACTGTTAAAATTGAACACTATTGATTACTTATTTTGAGATACCCCGTCTACTAGAATAGTAAAATCATTTTTGAATATATTTATTTTTCTTAAGTAAAGTTGGAACAAATCGTACCCACTCGGAAATAAAATCGATGAGTGGTTTCGGAGATTAGTTAGGTATTATGATTAAGATAAAACTTTTTTTTTCATAAGTAAACATTAAAATATTTAATTTCCCTAACGGATATATAAGTTATTTCTAATTTACAAAGTTGTCTACTTATAAAAACTTAAAAAAATATGCTGTTAAACAATAAAGGATACAAAAATATCATTTTGTAACCTAAACGGGCGTATATTTAGATATGTAGATAAAAATAAAATACGTTGATTAATTATTTCAATCAGTCAAAACTCAGCCAAAATCGATTCCTTGTCGTGTGTATCTTCTGATGTGACAATACTGACGTATATCTTAAAGGCACGTCACTACTATTAGTTGTCAATCAATTCATTCGTTTCATTCATTTCAATATTCTCATTCATTCTATTACCAACCAACCAGGCAGATTACAGTTCGTTCGCCGCTGAGATTTTCATTTCACGAAAATAAAATTATACGGAGAAAATCGAATATAATAAGCTGTGTTTTTAAATATTAGGAATATCGTGTACATCATACGTTCAATATTACTTCCAACATTCTATTACGGGGTGTAAAGATGGTAAGTTTTTCATTAAACATACTTTCTCATATTAAATTAACGAATCTAATTAACAGCAGCTGTACGTGCTAGAAATGTAACTTGTATTTCATTGAAATCTTTCGTGCATGTTTTACTCTGATAAATGTTGTAAAATATGTGCAATTTATGTTATACCGGCATGCGTCTGCTGAAGCCATTTTGAGATAATGTAATGGCCGGGCCGCCATGTCATATCACAATATCACAAATCACATGTTACAATTTCTGGAACATCAATGTTCAATAAGAAATTTGTACTTGTATTGTTTAGGCATTTTAATAAACGAAGTCATCGCTTTTAATTGATTTACTTAAAATTCACTATTTGTGTGTTATTTTCCGAAGATTTGTCGATTGACCCTTAGTATTCTAATTTCAAGATTACGGCTAGTTATAGGTCGGAGGTAAGTTATTTATAGAAAGACGATAAATCCTGGTTCAATGCGAAATTTCTGAATTAAATTCAAAAGTGAAGTGCAATCGGTATTACTTATAATAACCTTTATTTGCGTAGGTACCACTTATTTCGAGTTTGACTAGTTATGAGAAAAATAGTTTCAATAAAGTATCTAAAAAATATCACTTAGTACTGGATACATACTGATCTCCTCAAAATATAAATTTGACTATAAATGACTCATAGTTTGAATTTAAAAATAGTGTACTTGAAATTAGAAATAGAATAATATGGATATAAAATAACTGCCTGCTACTCTTGAAATTGTAAGTTGTTTACAAAACATATATTTTAAAGTGTGTGTAGTATTTTGTATGGCTCTTTCTGCTATATATAATAGCACAGCTGTTATACTTTAATGTATAACAGACATTAGGTGTCTCTTTATTTAAAACATTAATTTTCTGAGCAAAAAAAAGAGAAGGGAGACTAGAAAGGAAGAACAAAGTTTTTCATCAATATTTACATATGAATTATAATAATATATTATATTTTAATTCATTTCATGTGATGCTACAGATGGATGGGGGAGTAGTCCATCCACACCCAGGCGTTGTGCACCCTGGGGTGCCTGGAGTGGTGCACGGAATGCCAGTCCACACAACTGGCCCTGATGGAGAGCATGCCCCTCATGGCCCAAGACGTCGCTATCAAAGCCGCCCTAAGCCACCAAATAATCTGGAGCGCTTGCCTCTTGATGAAGCTGCTAAGAGGGTAATTAAAATTCCTAAACATATCTGTACATATTATCTGCTTATATATTTTTAAGTGGATACAAAACATGTAATAAAATATAAATTTAGATGTTGTGTGGTAATTTTGTATTTTCTTGGAATATAATATAAAACTACTGATGTAACTGTTAAGATAAAGCTTGTTTTTAAATGGATTTTCTTATCAAACAAAAACATCATTAAAACATCTTTCAATGTTTTGAATATGTATATTTCTATTTAGTATTACAATATATCATGTTGATCTAACATTACACATTCTCTACATTTTATTGTAAGCTAGAAGATGAGTAATTTACTAATCAAATATAGAAATTGTTAAATAATAAATATTTCTCTTTTCCATTCAATTTTTTTATAATGTAGTCTAGTATGTAGGTGCTCAAGTAAAGTTATTAAGTGTGAATATATATGTATTTACACATAGAATACTGAACTTTAACTCAGAATGTTGATTGAAATGATTTTGATGTTAAATCTGAGTTTATTTTGCAGGAAATGGAGTCATTGCCAACTAAGACTCCAGTTTCAGTATTGCAAGAGTTGCTGGCTCGACGTGGGACAGTTCCAAAATATGAACTTGTGCAGATTGAAGGAATGATACATGAGCCTACATTCCGTTACCGTGTAACTGTTGCTGATTTAGTTGGTAAGTTATAACTTTAGGTTCTATTATATTCTAAAGGTTCCTTTAGAATATAATATCATGAGATAACATTTGCAAAAAAAACTTATTTTCTTAACTGTTGATTCTACACTTTTGGTGCAAAGTTTTGTAATTAAGTAAAAATGCCCTGTAGACTTTTTAGTAAAATTAATATTATTTTGGTTGTTCTCGATATCGATTTGTAGCAATATAATTATGCAAATATATCTTATCAAAACTTTATATTTTTTGTGTTTACAGCTATGGGTACTGGTCGGTCAAAGAAGGAGGCAAAGCATTCAGCTGCTAAGGCTTTACTGGACAAGCTGACTGGTGCGACACCAGCTGATCAGGCAACTAATGGCAATGTTCCTGAAACGTAAGTATATTTATTTTGGTATGCATTATGATGTTTGTAAAAAGTTTATGCAAATAGGTATTTGCTACTAATTAGCAATTACTTGTAAATACAATTAAATTTATATGATAGATCCTACACTGACGAATTTAAAGTTGATTGTGGACATTTTAGTGGATTCATAGCTCGTTGGAATTAGTACAAAACATTTTTGTACTAATTCTGTAACTAATTATTACATTTAAAATAACATTGAACTAGTGACAATGTCATGAAATTAGCTTTTTTATACTTTTCTCTACAATAAATGAGTAGTGAATAATGCAACTATATTAAAGCTTATAACTTCATACTCGAATTTCAATTTTAGTAACAATCGTTGATATTTTTGATTATTAACTTTTATAAATTCAATGATTACAGTGGTGGGGCAATTGTTACGTCATTTGAAGATAAATTGATGGGCAATCCTGTTGGATGGCTGCAAGAGCTTTGCATGTCACGGTTTTGGCCACCACCTTCATACCATGCCGAAAACGATGATAATGTGAACAGACGTAAGTGTATTCATTAAAGGTGGTAGAACAACTCCAGAGGCTCATCTCTTATTCCTGGCTTATAATAGCAGTGGTAAGCGCTGCTGCATTACAGTTAGGTAGAGAAACATATGACATGTACAAACTCTGTCTTTGTGGTGGGCAGTAGCAATGCGTGTGTGACTGAGGAGGACTCGTAATCGTATCTGGGAATGGTTACAGATTTTCAACTTCCTACTTTCAATAAAAAAATTATATTATGTGGCCCTTTTAAAACAAATCATTTCTCCAATGCATTTACTTGGAATTTTGTTGTGCTGTGTTGCAGTTAGTACGTTTATGTAGACATTTTTTAATATAAAATAATTACTGTATTAATATGGACAGTTGTTATTCATTTCAGGTTTGCCACATGAGCGTCAATTTACTATTGTGTGCACTCTGCTTAAGCGCCGAGAGGTTGGCACTGGCAAGTCTAAGAAATTGGCTAAACGTCAAGCTGCATACAAAATGTGGCAAGCTCTGCAAGATAATCCCCCAGAATCTTTCCAGCCTGAGGAAGAGGTATTGTATTCAAACTAAATTACACAGGAAAATAAAAACATTGTATATATCAAAGTAATAAAAAATAATACATATTTTTGAGTACCCATAACTTCATACCACATTTACAAGCCCATCATTGTCCCATAACTTCAGTTGTTCTTTTCCTTTGCTTTTTATTATTATGTAATTAAAAAAAAGTGTTTAAAAAAAATTACTAATGTACTCGTCACAATTTTTTTCATTAGCCATGAACAGTGGCACTTGTGATATTCTGTAAAAGAATAAGGTTGCTACTTGGCCAGGTGTTTTACTATCTTTCGGTCGGCTCCTGCAAGCTTGAAAGGACGGAAGAGTTAACAAGGAATATTAACTAATTATGCGTGTTGTGTTCTAGGGCGGAGTAGCGGCCCGTTATGCCGACTTGAAAGATAGTAAAATCTCCACACTCACTACCAGCCACAGCCACAAGGTGTCGCAGTTTCACAAACATCTCAAACAGTCTGTTGGCCCTAACCTGGCCAAGTTGCAGGTATGCAAACATTTTGATTATTAAGCATGAAACTTTTCATTACATTGTGTTAAAACAATTAATTGCATGATACAAGAATTGGATTCATGTGTAGTTAGTTTTCATGTACATACTCTGTTTTATTGTGATTAGTTTCTAATGAAACATTTGAATTTTATTTCAGGTGACTCCTCTGAACAACAAGGATTTCAATTTTGTGCAATTTCTTCAGGAAATAGCTTCCGAGCAGTCCTTTGAAGTGACATATGTAGACATTGAGGAAAAGTCCATGACTGGTCGCTGCCAATGCCTGGTTCAGCTTTCCACCCTGCCGGTGGCTGTTTGTTATGGATCGGGGCTAACAAGCAAGGATGCTCAGTCTTCCGCGGCACAAAATGCTCTTGAATATCTCAAAATTATGACCAAGAAGTGAGTAGGACCTACATCTTGCGACATCAGTTATTCACGCCTGGTACTACACTATGTGAAGTGAATAATTATTTGCAATGTATTTGGCCACTATCACATTATTTAACATGTTCTTATAAAATCATTCTTGGAAGGAGTAGAATGTGACATATGGGCCAGTAGTTGATGTCGCTAGATTGTGAGTCTACACTTATCTTTATCACCACTTCCTGTTTGAATATGGCAATAAAGCCAATGTGCGGTCAGCACTTCGGGCTATGCTGTATAACTGGCATATTTGCAGTATATTTATTTGTGATTATATCTCGAAAATTGTTTTAATCTCTTCATCAAGTTTTTTTCATTTAGTTACATCTACATTGATATCTCTGAATGAGTTATAATTATTTCAGAATGTCATTCAATGATTTAAAATAATGATATTGTTACATCTGAATCATGTAAAATGAATTATTATCATAATGTAAAATACGTTGTAAACATTAAATGGAGGATGATCTGTTGAAAATTTAAATGTCTAGTAATGTAAAAAAAATGTGAAATATTTATGTGTGTAGTGATTATAGGGCAATGTCTAAGTAATTCATTAGGTACATTAATTCCCGTTTTAAATTCGAAGTATACCAATTGTAAATTACAAAATGTTAATAAAACAATGCAATAAAATTGCATTTTTTTAGGAGATAAATGTTTCGTGTGTTATATTTTTTAAAGCAAACAAAAAATAACCCCTTACTTGATTCAGATGTTTTAGTCTTAGAATCTGATTGTCTACAATTATATAATGAATGTTGTATTTAATATTAATAGCACGCATTGCAATAGGCATATGTATATTTATATCTCGTGTACAAGAAATACTTATATTACTGCTAATGTGCGAGGGTAAATAGCATAGCCCGTTAAATTAAGGAAACAAAGTATGGAGTGGTCTCATAAAATACAAGCTATACTTTGCATAGAATTAGTGTAATTTTCCCAGCGTGGAAATTACTCAATAAATAAAAAAGTAAAAAAAATAATAAAAAATAAAAAAAGTAAAAAAAAGTGTGGACTATAAATTTCCAGTTTAATATTCAGCATTATTTAGGCATGTTTTTGCATTCATAATCAAATTATTGTCTACTTATTGAAAAAAAATATTAGCTTTTAATGTATATTATAATCAAAGAATAGCCACTTTTTGGTAATTTAGTTAAACAGACCTTCTTTAATTAAGTTTCCTTTAGTATGGTGTGTTAAGCGTTATTTAACATGCTGAGCATTAAACGGAAAAATATTCTCAGCTGGTATTGTCTTGTTGACGAACTGCCCGACCTTTGCTTTGTAAAGAACTCCCATAATGCAGTTGAACTTACAAAGTGCAAGGGTTGGAACTTGCAGGTGACTTGTAGCACATTTGTGAAAAGGCAGGATTGCTGTATGACTTTATTTCTATTTTACCAGTGATTGTATGGTTTTCTTTTGAATACATGATAGAAAACTTTGCAGGGAAGCTGAGAACTATGTGTTAGAGTGAATATGTCACTGGAATTAATGGTTGCGAAGTTAGGATCCCTTGCCTGTGAAAATGGGCATTATTTTAATGCAAAGTATAGAGGTTGTAACATTTTCTACCTGTACAGTATCGTCGTCTTGGTGTCGCCGGTTTCCGACAATGACGACGACCCTGCACGCACCCAGTTTCTTTTAAATTGAATGGTGTGAGTTCAACCTGCCCGCTATAACATCGCACTGTTCAAGTTAGAAAAGACTAATTGGAGTAAAGGAATGGAGTTCTGTTCAACCAAGACCAACTAAATAAAATTATAATGTCCGACCATCGAGACATCGAAGTTCACGTGTTATACTTTTATGTTTAGTCAGTCTTGGTTTTACTTATATTTAAATATATGTAATAAGTAAGAATCATATAGCAATAGAATATTGTCACTTTCGAAAACGTAAAGTCTCACCCTTGCTATAATAACTAATAATATGTAAATCGTGAGAAATTAATTTCCTTTATGCTATGAATTGTTTTTGCTCTTAACTTCAATAAAAAATTGGTGTTGCTTCAAATGTTATTTTATTTTTACCAATCAATTCCATGTCTATTTTAAACGTTGCAAGCCATTACATATTAGTTTTACAATGTACGATTAACATAATGAATAAATATCCAGGAATATAATGGTAGTGGAAATAGTGATGAAAGGACTTGGTCTTATAAAAATGACTACTCAAGTTTACCACTCTACTCTCATAGTTTTCACTAGGTTATTGAGTAGTTTTATTCTCAGTCGTGCCAGTCAAGCCTTAATGAACTGAATACACGAACTACCGTGAACGTCAGAACCGGTGAACAGTCACATCCAGCTTCGAAATTGTGGCTTAAAAATTGCTTACATTTGCTTACAATAAAATGAATTGCTTATTTTAATAATAAAAAGAATTTAAACATTTAAGATTGACCAGCCAATCTCTGTAATATAGTAACTATGTGGAAATACTAAAATTTTCACGGGCTAATAATTGCTTATCTCAATTTGTAAACCCAGAGCCAGTTATTATTTCTATAAATTAAACAAGAGAGTTGACCTGCGGTTCTGACGTTTATGTATTACGTGTACATCGTTCGTTGGTTAAGATAATATTTATACCAATTTAAAAAATAGTGTTACACTTGCAATTATAAATTTTGAATTTTCTGTATAATAAAAGTTAATTTGAGCTTCAATTATTTTTCAGTTGTAGATATTTTTTACGCTTAAATTTAAATTCACCTAGTTTAGCGTGTCTGGAATTTGAGTATAGTGTGTTAATATACGGTGAATTATTTCGCATCACCGTATAACATTTGGTCGGACTTCGTATATTCTCATAGTCTTGAATATTATCTTCATAGGACAAAGTCCATGTTTCTATCTCTTTAGACGGTGATAATTCCGTGTCTTGTGAGAGTTGATCGAAAACATTTACTGAAGGGTCTTCGTTATGAAATTGTTTTATAGCTGTATTACAAACCCAGTTCTTATTTGCTTTGTAGCAATATGCTTCTGAAGTATCATCTGGCGAAGAGGGCGTGTAGGCGCTAGTCTCATTTTTTCTAGGTGAATTTATAAAAGCATCAGCAAATTCGGGTGGAGGAGGAATAAGTTCATCTGAATAATCGTTGTTGTAACGTTGAATCAAACTTCGAGGATCGAGCAAATCGTTATTTATATTACACGTTCTATCATTTTGTTCTGATTCGTACAATTGGTTACTAATAGGGCTTAACATTTCAATATTCGATTCAAACTTCGCATTTAATTCATTCAAAACTTTTGTCTCTAGGGTTGGAGTAAATTGACATTCCGAAATGTTAGAAATGTCTGAGGATCGTGAATCGTGATTAAAGTTATCACCACGACTGACTTTATTCTGACCCCTTTCTGTTATTTGTTTATTAATGTCGCTCTGTTTATAGTTATCTGCTATTGACATTTTTAGCAATGGAAATTCTAAATTTGGTATGTCACTAATTTTGTAGCGTCGTTTAGGTTTATCCATTGGTGTTTTCATAACAGTATCCTTATTAACTTGTTTAATTGCTGGGAGTACTGGGATATTTCTTAAAGAATAAAGATAACAATTAGTTCTACTATTTTTAAATTATACGTACCTACTAAATTTATTTTTCTTAATTCCATACCTTTTCATTATCGCACTATATTTTTTTAAAATGTCTTCAACATTGTTACATTTTTCTGTCTCTGGTTTATTGTGTTTTGATGGTGTTAATTTTTCATCCTGAATCTCTACACCATCTTTAGCTTCATTTTCCTTTCTGTATCCCACACTTACCTGCGATTGAAAGTCTTTACTTGAATCATGATTACATACTGAATCTATGATTTCCATACTATTATCAGTTTTATAATCTTCATAGTTTGTATCTTTTTCGGTAAGATCTGTTTTTTTATTGCACTTTTCTACTCTTGATTGATTATATCTGGATTCTTGTTTATGAAAGGAGTTTTGTAATGCAGCTGATTGATCACTGAGACCCTCTTCGAAAATTTTAATTTTTGTCCTTTCAATATTTTTAAAAATTGTATACGGTCGGAACTCTATTGCTACATTTGAATTATTAACAGAATCAGGCTCGATGATGCTAATATTATTTTCTGCATTTTGTTCCGTGTCTTTTAATATTTCGTCACTCATGGGGTTTTGAACGGTGGTAGAAATTATTCTACTAATATCTAAGTCTATTTTTAGTTTCCTAATTACTTTAACAGTACGGTTTGTGCCTAATTTGTTGCAAATGTCGAGCTTTAATGCTCTATAAGAATATTTTTCTATGCGATTTATATTATCTTGATTGATATTAAATGTGTTTTCATTAAAAGCATCACCTTGGAAATCATATTTAGTGTTTGAGAATTCATTATTATAAATGTGTGTGTCTGATTTATTACCTCTGCGGCGATCAATTGTAGATAATATATTATCAGTGCCCTCGCAAATGCTGAAGTTTTCTTCAGTAGTATTTTTTGGAACTGATGAACAAGGCATTAGAGCTAAGTCATTTATATTATGCAACTCTTTTATTTTATTGTGATCACAATAATTAATTCCTTCATCAAGTTTCTGATTTTCTTTTTCCAAATTCTGCGGTGTTATAGGCTCATCATTATGATTTATAACTTTATTATTGTTGGGTTTTTCTAGATCATCATTATTATTCAAATTCATATCACTCAAAGAAGTTACATATTCAGTTTTATTATGCTCGCATGTATTGTTGTTATCAATGACGCATGAGCGTAATGACGATTTTATATTATGCTTATTGTCTTCATCAGGTTTAACAATAATATTCGTGTTATTAGAGCTTTCGTTTCTTTTCACGACATGTCCATTTATTTCTTTAAAATTTTCACTTTTATTAGTTATGCCGTTATCGTTTTTTGTCAATATTGCTTGTTCTTCCTCGTAAGCACTGACATTTACATCTTTACATGTGGCGCTACAATAAATTGAGTCAGACCTATCGTTTGATTTTTCAGTAAGACTCTTATTATCCAAACAAATATTAATTTCTTTCTCTTTTTCCGTTTCCAATAAAATGTTTATATCTTTATGTCCAGGTTTAGTATATTCGGCATTTTGCAAATATTTTTCAATTTGCATTTTAACAGTGTTTGCGAAACCACCTTCATCACTGGTAATATTATTGTCATTGTCCTCAATCGCGTAATTTTTTTTCTCTAATATGTCGATAAAATTATAGTTGGAGTGAACATACTTTTTATGTGGTTTCCTAGTTTCATTCATTGGCCTTTTGTACTTTAAGGTATAATTTGCATTTTCATTTCTGCTAAATCTAGGTTGTTCTGGAATTATGGATATATCATGCTTTACAATAGTTTTACCAATTTCATTTTCAATTTCGTTTAAGATGTTGTTTACTTCTTGTTGATTGTCTTCTTCTAAATGTTCAAATAAATCATCATTACTGGTCAAATCAATAATGGAAAAATCATTTACAGAGTTTGGTCCGATCATTGTTGCTTCTTTATCACATGGTTCAAAATTTATGTTTACATTCACATTTGATTCAGGTTTTAAATTTTGCAGTATACTATTAGATATTTCTGTAGTTTTATTTAAATTTCCCATTAACTCTTTACTGGCTTTTCCAAAAGATTCTTTAAGGCATTTAAATTTTTCGATTAGAGTATTCTCTCGTTTTAGCTTTTCTTTGGAACACGTGATGTCTACATTATTATTCATTTTTCTTTTACGATCTGCTGATATTTTATCTTTTTCAAAATTTGATTTAGATGCTGTTTCTGGATTATTTGCATGTACATTCGTAATAATTTCTGAACCCTTTATGTTCATAGATGTAGCGTCTATAAACAAATATTCGCTTTGCACATCAATACCAACTGCAATGAATAATATTTTAAATCAGTGTATTATCAATATTTCACTAGAAAACATAAGCGTAATACGTACCAAAATTGGAGCTAATACAGTAAGCCGTAATTTTGTGTTCGAAGTTGTGCTTTCTACTAACTTCGCAAGTAATGCAACCGTCATAAACCCTAATTAAGTCCGTGTCTCTGAAATTAAGAATTAAAAATGTTTACGTAAAACTTAACATTTAATACTTAATGATTTTTTTCGAACGAGGTACTTTCTCGTACGTATTATGAAGCTAAAATAATATATCTATATAAAAATTAAACTAGAAACAACGTACCGTGTAGGTATATATTGAAAAATTTATAAACGTCTTCATAAGTATAAGTCGACCAAGCTAACTAGACGAATGTCAAACGTGACGAAAAAATAGCAATAATGATTTTTTGTGAAATGTTGATTTCAATGAAATGTGATTTTTAATAAATTTCTGACTTAAAATGTATATACTTATTTGTACTTTAACGACGCTTTTT
>DWLI01002874.1:0-12529 GCA_018249915.1 Cecropterus dorantes dorantes
TTGTGTATTCGTCTTTGTGTGTCCATGGCACCCGCGACACAGGAGAAAATCCCAGTGCGGGGCTATGAGTGTAGAAAACGTGTCTAAACATGTTTAAAACGTGTTTATTGATATATTACACATTCGACATAAAATCGACGTTTATATCGATAATTTCGCTCACCAGCATCACCTCGTATCCCTAATCGCAGCCATATGCAAATATAGCCATATGTGGGTATCACCTGTCGGAACACATAGCTGAGTAGCGGCTCGTCGAGTCGCGGGCGGCGCTCAATAAACTCGAACAGATCCATGCCGGCGCCGTGCTTCTCCATCACCATCTGGAAGTACTTCTCGTTCTCGAACACGTCGATCACTTTCACCTGTACCCAGGAAAAAAAATAAGAGACCGAAGACATTATTGTTCAGTATTTAGGAGTGGCTGGAATACTAAAAGAAATACTACTAGTAATAGATGACAAATTCATAATTTAACGTTTCGGTCTTTACTTACATATACAGATTGTCACATTCAATCATTCGTACCGACAGTTATTTTACCGAATATCTTATATTTTTTGTGGTGGTCACCGGAATTTTTGAAAACGTTGGTAAAAAATTGCTGAGTTCATCCAAACCTGGGTGTATACTCCAGGTGTCCCTTAATTTTAGGAGAATGATTCCATGGATAATGTCATAGACGTAACTCACAATGAATATCGAGCTTTGTGAATGTCTTAGAAATTATACATTAATACTAACAATAATTCTTACTTACAATATTTGGATGTTTTAACGTCAATAGTAGGTTCAACTCTAAAGGCACCATCTTCCCATCAGAGCCCTCCACCCAGAACTGAGCGCCGACCTTCTCCTTTAGTATAAACTTGGTGACGGCCAACAATCTATCGGATCGACGATACGACATTTTCACACATCCGAATCCGCCTTTGCCTGGAAGTTTCAGTTATAGAATAGATAAGAAAAAAATATCAATATCACATGCTATCAGCCTTTTTCACAAGGGCTCCTAAGGATCTCGCTACATTTTGCTGATAGTGAAATTTAAAATTAAAATATATTTAATAAAATTTTCAATATTTAGCGATCTATCTATACTGAACTACCGCCAGAAAGCAATGACGAAGGCAATAAAAATCAGTTCACTATTTCATTAGTAGACATGAGGCGATGGAAAGTGACATTTAAGGGCGTAGCCAGGATTTTCTATAGAGAATCAAGAATGTTTTAGCAGATCTTTAGTCACGTTTTGGCAGGTTGCAGGGTAGAAGAACATCTTCCAATATTGCTTGTTGAACATGGTTATGTGCACAATGATATAATTTAAGTTTTTTGGCAGCCGGAAAGAAAGTGTCCGCCTCCATTAATATACCATAAGTAAAATCATTTTTTTCTTTAAGTACTCCCATAACTTTTATAAAGTTATTTTATTCGTTTCACTTTTCGTTATTACTAACATTGCTTACAGATTACTTCTTTTCCATGTGGAAGGGCAGTTGCCTGTCCCCCTTGCCCGTACCTGTCTGCGCGTTGGTTACACGTCGCAGCAGTGGTTTTGCGATAAGGCTATATGATTTAGATATGACTATTTTTTTATCATGAAGTACAAACATCTTCCTGCATAATATGTATGAGTAAATACAGTATTCAATAAAAATATATATTATTTTTTTGTAACTCACCTATTTGTTTGAGTGTTACATAATGCTTGCTGTATTCTCCAGCGGTTTGTTCTTCGCCACACTGACTCATTAGTGACATGGACTGTGGTCTACTGCTTGCTGATTTGTTGCCCTAGAAAAAATGTATGATTTTTAGGGCCTCTGTAGGTATTTTTAGGGACAAATGAATTTAAGAACTAAATTAGTGTGTTTAGGCCTTTAGTAGTTGGAGAATTCGTAAGCGATGGCGTTGTGTTATAATGTAATGTAGCATCGGGTCGTAGTGCAGTTTATGGTGTCGTGTTAACACGCCACGTCGATTGTTGTTATATAATGTGTCGCGTCTTGCTATGCCGTGACACGTGTCGTATCATGCGGCGTGATATCGTGTCGTGTGTCGCGTCGTGCTATATAGTGGCACGTGTCGTATCATGTAGAGAGATGTCGTGTGTTGCGTCTCGTTATGTCGAGTCATGGGTTGTAGTGTGCGGTACGACATTGCGTCATGGGTTATGTCGGGTGGTATCGTGGTGTACCTGCGCGTCGCTGTCGGCGGTGGAGGCGAGCGTGGAGGCGAGCGTGGAGGCGAGGCTGGAGGCGAGCGTGGCGTGCGGCGGCGCGCGCTCGGGGCGCACGCCGAGCCACACGCAGCGCACGCGCGCGCCGCCGCACAGCTGCATGCTCGACACCGTGTACACCACGCCTGGAACGCACGTTACATTATAAATTATTATTGTTGTGTATGGAAATACACTGTCTCGAGTGTTTATGTGTAAGTCGGTACGTCAGTCTCATGAGAGCCGTCGGCGTGAGTGGATGTATTGCGGCGGTATAAGTAGATATTGTCGAGCTAGGCATTCTAAGAGTACATAGGTGAAAAAGGGGGACATAACAATAATACTAACAGATTGATACAGGACACGGCCAGGGCGACCTAGAACGGGCCTTTCCACAATGCTTAATACGATTGTCTAGGCCATTAAATAAAATTATTTACGTTACCACTTGTTTGTTACAAATGTATAAGTTGTATTAGTGTTACATACATGTATATCTTCTCAGAAATAACCGAGTTTGAATTTTCTTTAGGACAAATCTTATCGAATGAAGTGTGACATACACTTTGTTTACAATAGTGTTTACACGTATTTACTGCTAAAAAAGGTACTCCGCACTAAATACGTTGACTCGTCAGTCACGTCGGACTGGGCTCACTGTACTATTTTTTTTTAAAGCATCCATCATGCTTTAAAAAATTCGGTTTAAAGTAGTGCAATAAATTACATCATCTCGATGTCATGCGACATCGTCCAAAAACAAAAAAAACGTGCAATATATCTGAACCTATCCTTTTAGTCATTTACCTATTAACTGTACGAACTGTACTGCACATTGTGACTGTATGCCAAAGTTTTGATGAAATATTCATCAAATACAATAACGATGGAATCGACTCCTAAGCTTCAATTCTGTTATAAGCTACGTAATTGTGCACGAAAACCATAAGTAATATCAAATACTTACTAAGTTCAGTCCCGTCCTTATGCACCACAACGCCCCTATAAGTGCCGTCCTTGTGTTGACAGTCGGCCACGCACTCGCACTGCTCCTTGCCGCGCGCCTGCGGTGTTGATGTCGTCACGTTCGTGCGTAGAAGGCGTTTGGCCACGCACGGAGTCTCTGGTGGCTCGTCTGCAGAACAAAAAAATGCATATTGGTTGGAAGGTTCTCAAAAGTTGGTGTATACAACATTACAGTTACAGTTTGTGTTGTGTCTGTGAATAATGTTACAAACGGTATGATCTTATGATACCTTATAAAAATACTATCAAACAATATTTATATTCTCCAAGCGTAACTGTCTGAATTAAGTGAAAATAAAACAATAAATAGAGACTATCACATATAAAGCTTAAAACTAAAACGGCTATATTTTTTTGCATTCTGGTAAGCATATCTTTATTAAGCTATTCATATTGATTCATATGATTGTGCAACTTGTTTGACTAACCTTCATATTTTTTTCTCGGAGCCGATTCAGTCTGAGTTTCTAAATCGTTATCATTGCTGAGGCTGTCGATGCTGTCGTTCCCGTTGTGTTTCGGTAAATCTTCGATCTCACAGCCAGGTGGCGGCATCTCGTTAATGGGCGTGAGGAAATCCGCACTAGTCTCGTTAGAATCGCAGAAATCGATTGACAAACTACTTTTGTCATCTCGTCCCTCCCTCGAGACATTAACCTTCATTGATCTGTATTTACTTGAATCGAAGGAGAGTCGTAGCGAGGGATCGTTTAATCTCACACGAGGAGTGTTAGGTGTCACCGGTGTGTTCCCAGTAGGGGTCACCTCTTGGGAATGCTGCGACGTGTAATAGATAGAATCTGACTTTTCCGATGGTTTGTTGTTCAGTTGAGTTTGCTTCACTGGGTTACTGTGTTCCGATCGCAGAATATTCTCCGAGCGCGACTTAGAAATGCTACTGTGGCAATAATTCTCGTCGTCAATGGATATCCCGGACATTCCGGACGTGACGTCAGGCAAAGCTGACATATCGTTCCTCTGTTCTGTGGTGCTTATACTTGACACCATGTCCTGAGTTGGCGTGGGCGTGTGGGTGACCATGCTGCACGACTTGTCGAGGCAGAGGGCGCTGGAGGACTTCTCCCTCGTAGTGGACAACATTGATTGTTGCACGTTGAGCGACATGCAAGCTGATTTTTGGCTTCCGTTGAATGCCCCGCATGAATCTTCATCCGTGTCTGATGCTGTAATTATTACGATAATTACTTTGATGTTAGAAAATCGTGCCATAATAATCAATTTAAGTTTAATAAATAAGAAGTGATAAAATTATGTAAAAATTAGAACGGTTTTTTGTTTCGATGATTTTTATAAAAATAATATTAATTGCCTTATGAAACTTAAAAACCAACCTAATCGGAATACTCGCTTACCATGCCTAGAATGTAGAAATAATATTTGTATTTATAATGAAATGTTCCTAAAATAATCATCAAAAAATCCAATAAAGAAATCACCTGAACCATCATCGTCATTATTAACGGGCGAGAGGGTCATATTCCTGTTCCTCTCCTGTACTTTGATCAGATCTAACTCCCTGCAGAAGTTAGGTATGACCTCTTCAATGTGATGGCCGATTACCTCGGAGTGCGTTTTGCCGAATGTGAGCATCGCGAAGTGTTGGTTGCAGGCGGTGATTATCCCGCTCTCGTCCACTACTAGAAGACCGCTCACGTTGTATGTCACCTGTAATATGTAATAATTTTTATATTCGTTTGATAAACTCGTGTCTATTATGAGAACTGGGAAAAGCCTGGAGGACATGATCTAAATTAGTTCATTTTAGATTAGAGGAGGCGAATCGGAAATTTTCAAATGGACTGTAAGGACTTCTATGGATGGATGGACTTTTTACTAATTTACATGAGAGTACTTTTAGTTGAACTTTTATGCAAATTTGAATTGGTTTCAACCGCCCTGAAGTTTTAAGGCTTAGTAAAGTATGCTGTGTCAGTTGTTATATTTCTAGGACATAACAATTGCAGCAGTCACAAACTTAGTTAATTTAAGATGAAACATTTTATTTAAATATAAGGTTCACTGAGTTGAATAGTACTATTATATATTCATGATACAGCAGTATCAATATCCCAGTATACTTTAGCATAATTGCTAAACAAGAAGAAAGTTTAACAAAGTACTTACCCTCACATTAACTTCAAATAGATCCTTCTTACTGCCCTTTATGGCCGACCATGGAGCAGTCTCTGTGTTATCTGGCTTTGATATCCAAAGACATAGCGGAAAGCATCCGCCATCCAAAGTTCGGCCTGCAAATAATTATGAAGGTACCTTAGTCACCCACTGTACACTTTGTTGTAAAAAATTGAATGAGAAAATTAAAGCTTGAAACATGATACCTAACCTGATAAATAAATAAATCAATTAAATCAGCATAGGTATGAAGCATTTAATGAAATCTTGTTTGTGTATCAATTTCATGGATCATTTATTTATTTATTAACAATTATCATATTTGAACTACACTTAACATACTCGTAATGTCACAATTTCTCATATCCTCTTTTTAGGCTTTCAATGCATTTACAAAGTCTAGACACAGATTTTAGATAACCGTGAAGTGATAACCTTAGGTAACAGCCTAAGGTATTTCCAGAGCACTGTGATATGGGGCTTCTTTAAGAAAAAGACAAAAACAGCTCTACTTCAAACCAGGCGACGCGTTGGCGATTCCTCTAGTGTAGAAATTTTATATAGACAACTGCTTTCATCATGTACCTTATCTGCTTTATTGTCAGGTTTATCTTTTAAAAAACCAAATGTTAAACTTACCAGTTGCTTTCTGCTTAGCAACACTTTTTGGTAAAGGGGCATCGTAAGCCGGCAGCTGTATGGAGGGTATGAGCGACGCGATGGGCAGCCCCACCAGCTTGTCCGCTGACTCCGCTTGAAACAGCATAGCGGCGTCGCTGCCTTCGCACGACACGACCATGCCTGAGTCGGCTTCTATTGTTAACTGGGAATTTTGAAAGAGGTTTTAACATATAATTTTTATAAATTCCCAACGCAAATAGAAGGGTTTTAAGCATAACTTGTATATCAGTGCCTGTCCATTCAGATTTCAAACGCATGAACTTTTTTCATTTATTATTTGTTTGAAAGGTGATTTTATTGAGCATATGATGACGTATATGGCAAAGTGTTGTTTGACATACCTATACTGGTCTGACACACAATGGGATCCGGGACCCATCTCCGCCAGACAAAAATCTTAATTAATTTAGATTTCTGTTCTTAGTATAGACAATTGTGTATTCGAATTCGTGCATGGCCATAGCACCCATGACTCAGAAGAAATTGTCGTGAGGTGATGAGAGTTCTTCTTTGTAAGTTATTAAAATTATTTATTCAATACTTACCCATGACATAAGGTAGGTACAAAGATAAGAAGAATGAAATTGTGCACACACTTCCATAAGTAATAGAAAAGAATTATTATACAAATAATGTTTTAGTGTTTACCACAACATTCTTGCAGCTGACTGGTTCTGCGACTACCAGACAGGGCCCATCATTATCCAGCTGTCTTATCCAGAGCGACACCTGCACGGTGCCGCCATCCTTTGATAGGAGCTCTACGACCTGCAATAGAGGTAGAACTAATCAGTTCATAGGGGGTAGAACTAACAGAGGACAAATGGTGGTAGAATAAATGTAAGTCTAGGTGTGTGTGTGTAAGATGTGTAAATATGTAGAAAAACACTTTGTTATGCATATATGAGTGATATTTCAAAGTATAATGATAGGAGTGAATGTATTGTAAGACCTATGATTGTTGATAAATTTGTTCACCACACTGTTCTAATACGCAACGGGTTCTGGATTCGATGCCCGGCCAGACTGATATCTGAATGATGATAAATAAAGAAAGAACCCAGCAGTTCCATAAATAACTTTCTTGTAACATTGGAGAGAATCTTTATGCTACACTATTTGGCTGCTACAGTTATTCAAGTAGAGATTTGCTAACCATTTAATTCATAAGATAAACCTAAAACATGTAATAACTACTTCAAACTGTGTGAAAAAAATTACATTCTATATAGATTACATAATATACTTCTTTATGGATGCCACTCCATAATGTAAACCAACCTTTCCACTCAATAATACCACAGTTCCATCATCAGATGCATCCCCATCCTCTGGCTCATGAAGGCTGAATGCCTTGCAACTCCTGTTCCTCAGGAGATCAGAGAACCTAAGACCACACAGCTCTCCGGATGAGTAGCCAAGCAGAGAACATGCCTTGTTGTTCACAATTAAAATCTGTAATATAATAATAAGAATATATGTGCTAATTTTCATGTATGTGTTACTTTGTATTGCTTATCTAATTTTAAAAGATTCGGCTGTGTCTTTTTTCTCTATACGTATAAGTTTGGTATCCTTTTGTCTTTATGCCTTATTATAATAACTATAATTATTTTGAGTACACATAATACTTCATGGTAAGCAGTTATTTTCACAGCCCCATACCTCCATATAAGCATCATTCCTAAAGGAATCTAAAGACAAATTAGTATAGTAATGACTAAATTAATAAATTATATGTTGGTAAAATATAATTTATTAATTTAGTCATTGGAACTACTTTGAATCTCTGAATGAATGGTAGAAATGTGTGTATTGGTAGTGCCATCACAGTAACACAGAAGATCTTAAATTACATTAGTCATTTATTTGCTCTCATGTTATACTAGATGTGCTCCACGGTTTCACCTGTTATTACATAAAAAAAACAATCAAACAATTAGAGCGTGATGTTATATAGGCAATTTTTTTCAATTTGAACCAGTAGTTCCTGAGATTAGCCCGTTCAACCAAACAAACTCTACTGCTTTGTAATATTAGTATAGATATAGAATTGTCTTACATACCTTTGATGAATTTGGTTCTATAGTGAATACTGCCTTGCTTGGATTGATAGCTTGTTGCAAACGATCTGTCTGTGACTGTGCGGGGGAACCTGCTACATCACCAGTTGTCAATGTAGCATTAAATCTCAAGCCATTTGGTCCATCAACTGTGAACAGTTTTCATTATCAATAACTTTTCTATTAATCTAGGCTGTAAATGTAGCAATTTTAATACATGCTAAGATTTTATTAATATATTATGGAAATATAGGTGGAAAGTAGCAACACTATTTATTGTTAGGGCTACCATCTCCAATGATTAAATCAAATTATGTATAAATTGGTTTTAAAACGATTTTACATGTATTATGGTTGCAGTATTAAAAGGAGTGTCTTCTGATGGTTGATAGTGACAGCAATGAGGACATTGTTAGTTCTCAGTAACAAACAAATGACCAACACATTAAACCAAGAACTGTACGCATCTTGGATGACGCTGCTTGCTGTTTGTTTAAATATAACCTTTTGACATGGTTCCACCTGATTGTGCCATGTTTACCACAATAACGAGTATCTTATGTTTTAATCCAGGTAATGAACTATCTGTGTGCAAATATTGTCCAAATCTACTTAGTAGTTTTTAAGAACATACATTCATCCTCATCAACTTTTTGGAAATATTAAACAGATATATTTAACAATTTAATTTGAAATGGAAGAGAAAATAATCACCTCTAACTAAATCAACAGTTTGTTTAACTTTAGTCGGGGTCTCTAACTCCATCCTGATGGGCCTGACTTTGCGCTTCAACCGTGGAAAGCTTTGGTTGCCCTCAAAAGAACAGTTGCTCCACACATTATGGAACTCTGGCTCAGGCTTGACAGTTCTGAAATGTTTTTTTTTTATCATTATATGGTGCAAGTTTGGACTTGATTTTGTTTGAAGATAGAGTTGTTTATGAATGTTAAGTCTGGGGTTCTGCTTTGATAGTAATTCTTTATTGTAACTATTATATTAGGGTTCGAATAAATTTATAAAATAGAACACAAAGACAAGAATTCTTAGTAACTGACAACAGACCTGAACTATCAGACAGCCGTCACGTTAAATTTATTTTCTTTTTATTAACTGTAAAAGTAAGTAGTACTATTGTAGTGTAAATTGTACATATATGTTTATGAAAATAATATGTAAGTTTTACTATTGTAATTCCAATGTAATAACAAACTTTTCATGATACATTAAAAGTCTCATAAATTCTTAATTTAAGGTTTTTATTGTAATTCCTGTTGATCTTCAATAATTAGGAATTTAAACACTTGTCTGGTTTAATGATTTATACTGTGTTATCATCTGATTTAGTCAAGTGAAACTACACTTACTTGCATTTATTATCAATATCCAGCAATTTAATAGGCGTGAAGAACTTTTGGTTTTCATTTGACACAGCAGCAAAATTAAGAGTGGATTTCTGAAATAATTAAAATACGTCAATCACGTTTGTTTAACGATTCTATAAGCTTGCAGAATAATATTATGCTGTCTTACAGGTTTTGGCGTCAAATTGAGATGCTCAGGCGAATATACGTCGAGAAATCTGCCCAATCTTGCTTTTACGGGGGTAGTGCCAGGCGTCTCGGTAACAACGTTCCGTCTATAAATAGTAAATGGTTTAATTCACTCTTTTTACGGCTATAATGCTAACAAATCGTTAAACACCAGCTTTATGATTTATTTACATTCACTTATGTTATTTTTGAAAGAAAATCAATACATTACAGCGCGCAAGTTCAAATAGGTGCGGTCTTGAACAGCAAGTCGAAAAGTTTATCAAATTAACGTACCTGTTGTAACTCAACATTTTATTAAATTTTTATAGTTTTACTTGGTGTATTTATAAACGTAGTTGCTCTTCTATTAGTAAAGTATTATCGAGATTTCGTCGTTGGCCAACTAAAAGTTATTTCAAACAAAAGTAAACCGAAATCAGCTGTCAAGTATTTTGTGCACAATGGAAACGTTCAAAAAGTTACAAATAGTTGAAGTAAAAGTATTTATTAAATTTCATCATTCATTATTTATAGAAGTCCTTGGATTTTAATTTAGCACATTTTATATAAAGAAAATGAAAATTCATAATAAAAACATTGTCCCACTAAACATAATATTTTTTTCGAACTAGTGTCATCTATGTTTGTCATATTTGTATCTGGTATGCAACCAGTGTGTTTCAACATTTATTTAATGTGATCGACTCACGGCAGATGGCGTTGTAAAATTAAAAATTGCATTTTTAAATTTTTATCATCAATGTCAAATGTTAAAAGTGAGTTACAAGTGCAAAATTATTATATAAACAAAAATAGAGTACATAGAAGTATAAAAAAAAATTAAACATATACTAGATTTGAATTATAGTACTTTGTATTCAACTGTATTGAAAATTCGCCACATCTCTCGACTGGGAGCGTGGCGTCTCCTGTAATCCGGCTACTCGGAGGTCGGGACCGGAGGATGGTTTGAGGTCGGGAGTCCTGGTGCTGTGTGGCCCATGTTGACTGGACGTCCACACTAAGCCTGGTATTAATATGGATCCCCCGGAGGAGTCTGGGGGATGCAGGTTAACTAAGGAGGGGCGAACCGGGCCAGAGGGGAAACCCAGCAGCCAAAAGTCCCCGTATCGGGCAGTAGTGGGATAGCGGCCGGGAGTGAGCGCGCAGTATCAGCCCGACCAATACAATCAGACCCGTTTCTTTTGCTAATTTTATTAAAATTTACACGTACTATTTTATTTTTGCCTATTTTTTTCAATTATATTGATTGAAATTTTGGTAGATAACTATGTAATTGTTTTAAAACAGTTTTTTAGCACATTCATACAGTGGTTGTGAGGTCGTCCGTTTCATGTCGATAGCTAGGCACTAGTTGCGTGGCAGTATTTTAATGTTCATAAGTGTATCAATTGATTTCATCGTAAAAGATAAATGTTTTCCGATTGTAACACATTAAAATTATTATCCCGCGACATAGTACGAAAGTTAAGCCAACCTTGAGTTTGACATGAGGGATATTTTGATACGAGTAAATTTTGTATAAAATATTCTTTAATTTTAATGTGCTTTTTACATATTTAGACTAGTTATATTCTGTATCCTGTAAAAGGCGCATGTGATATTTTGCTGATGGAGTGGACGTGCTGTGTTGACACAACATGCCCGACGTGTCTTGTCACTTGGTCATGGGCGTGTCACGTCTCGTCAAAATACTTCATTTATTGATATCAGCCAGCTGTCACGTGCTTGAAGTTGATATGTATTGATTTTAGTTCTGATTAAATCGCGCAGTGGGTCCCGTGGGTTCGATTCCCGACCAGACAAACATCTGAATGATAAATTTAGATTTCTGTTCTGAGTCTGGGTGTTTGTGTATTCGTCTTTGTGTGTCCATGGCACCCGCATACAGGAGAAAATCATAGTGCGGGGCTATGAGTGTAGAAAGCGTGTGTATGTCGGATAGGATTCCTGTTAGGCATACGCTGCGTCGGCTACAGGTCAAGCTGGAACGCCTTAATCCCACTTCGTAACCTTAGAATACCCTTCGAATGTTAAATCGTAATAATGTAACTGAAATATTAAGGGCTAATAATTTATGAATAATAATATGTTCACTATAGTCGGCCACTAAACTTAAGCTAAGAATAGACGTTGGTTATTGGTATCTAGTTTATAATAGACCTCGGCAAGCAATCAAGAGTGGAGAAGGACTGAAGTACAACGCCTAAGAAAATTATTGCTATTATAGGAATAAATGTGTCGATTGTCTACTAACTGATAGTACCTTTTTAACTTCAAAAGGTACCCGACGTCGTATAAGTAACGCCGGGGTATGTGGGATTTTTAATGCAATAAAACCCCCTTGGTGGCCTTTCTCAGCGCTGCGTGGAGGACTCCGGGAAATCCAACGTAAAACAACCGGAGTCCTCCGAGCTCGATGCCCCTTTCCGGTTGAGCACACATGCCGCCATCTTTCTTGAGGTCGCTTGTCTGGACGGTTCGAGCCTCCACTCTAGCTATCCGCAACCCTAGCAGCTCCTTTAGGTTGCTTGTGCGACAGGCAGGGGAGGGGAACTATAACCCTATTCTGATCCCGGAACTACAGGGACAAAGGTTTGTCTTTTCCGGCTGTGTTTCTCATCGTTTTTTAGATTTTTACGAGTTAATTCAAAGTTTATTTAATCATATTTTATATAAATAATACTTTACTGTGATTCAAGGATTAATACTTTTCTGGCAAATTTATTTAATTTCGCTTGCAATCTTGCATATCACGGAACAAGATTTTTTTTTTTTTTTTGTATTAAACTGTAGCAATGTGAATAATAAAGCCTATGTGACCTCTCGC
>DWLI01002875.1:0-12528 GCA_018249915.1 Cecropterus dorantes dorantes
GGCTACTATTTTTATGTCCCGTACCGAAGCACGAGTTCTTTAGCTAGTAATGGTAATCAGTATCCCATGTGTATGTATCAGCAGCTTTTGCGTGAAAAAATAATAAACACACATCCTCACAAACTTTCCAATTAAAAACATTTATAATATTTTATTTATTTTTTTACGTTAACTTCTGTTTTCAGATCCTAGCGCGCTGTTGTCCGAATCTCAAGAAACTGGCTCTACGGGGTTGTGAGCTGATTGGAGACGATGGTCTCGAAGCCGTGGCCTACTACTGCAGAGGGCTTACCCAACTTAACATTCAGGACACACCAGTAACATTACGAGGGTACAGAGCAGTTAAGAAATATTGCAAGCGATGCGTCATTGAGCATACCAACCCTGGATTTTGTTGAAAACATGGTTTCTAAGGAAAGCCCTCCTGTTGAACTAATCTAAGGGGTAATGGTTTGTTCGTTCCCAATTGTTGAACTAATCCAGCTTATGTCGAGGATAGTTCACTTAGCAAAGCTAATGAAGCTAGGAACTCAGAACGCATTGTTCAGCAAAAAGTATACCAGAGATGCATTGTGACTCTGGATTATCATGAAGAAAGAGTTTGCAAATAAAACCACATACCGCTGTCAAAGGTTAATCCAGCGTAGCGTCCAGGATTTTTCAGTAATCTTGCTAGATTATAACGGTTAGTTTTGGAAAGATTATTTGTTTGAAATCGACGAATACGTATCGAGATGTAGCGACTTAAGCGATCATTTAAAGGTTATAAATGACAAACGTTTCGCGTCAAGTTATTTTTTATTTCCAGAACAAAGTATCCAAAGCCTTAAGGTTTTGGAGGTTATGGTTAAGTTAAAAAATATCAATCGGTTGAAAAGTTGGAATTAACATATCCTTATGTAAAAAGGATAACAATTTTAGTGTATTAATTATGATATATAGGAATGAAGAATCAATTGTTTATATCTGTGAATTATAGAGTAGGTAAATATATAAACGGACTTGTAAAATATAGATTTATATAGTAACTTTCTATTGAACATTTTCGCAATAAAATACGCAATGTTAATTGGTAAAGTTCCTAAGCTGGAAGGAAGTAAAATGAGTGTGATTAAACAAAACTCTTGCCAAGAAAACTCGCAAACTAATGCCGAAGTATGAAAAATTAAAATGAATATGAAGGACTTGTTTGACCAAAAGAGATCAGTTGGACAAAACGAGCGAATAGGAAAAAGAAAGTATTATAACAAGTAACATTGTTAAAAATAAAAAATATTAAAACAAAAAACTCGATTGTCTAAAACGATTGATTCCTTACAATTTCAGCTTATTATTTTTAAGTAGTAGGATTTTGTTTTTAATATAATATCTATACTAATATTATAAAGCAGTAGAGTTTGCTTAGTTGAACGTGCTAATCTCACGAACTACTGGTATGTATTGAAAAAAATATTTTTGTGTTGAATAGTAAATTAATCGATTATACTATTTTTATAATGTGAAATTTATTAGGCATGCTAAAATCGGTAAACCAGATTTTCGGGGAGAATAAAGTAGCTATCGGTTGTTGTTTTGTAATTGAGTAGGCACTAGGGGCCCCAATCAATCGCGGGGCCCTGGGCATGTGCCCAGTGTGCCTAGTGGAAAAGACGGGCCTGCACACGATCGGAAAACATTACCCTCCCTACTGACGCAGTGGGGGTAACAAAAAAATGATTATACTATAGATCGCCGATTTATATGATAGTAGTGTGTATTGGTGCTCCTTATTATATTTGGCAAAATAATTTGTTTTTCATATAGTTTCCGCAGAAATATCCCCGATATATTTGTCTGTGTGTTATCATTGCTGATATACATACAAGTAGATGATTAGGTTTATAATTAGTTGATGACATGTATTTTAAGTAATTTAAAATAATCTATTCTCTCATCAATCAAATTATGAGACATTTATTATATCGCGATTTTATGATAAATTGAACGTGTCCTAAATTATAAATTATATATTTAGCCGATTGCATCAGAAGGATGGAAATATGTTTGTATGTCTATTTCTTTGTCTCGACGGATTTTAACGTGTAAGTGTCGTTGGATTCGTCTTGTCGCAGTTACATAGATTGTAATTTCTAAATATGGCGATTTTTTTCATAATAATATGGTTTTTAAAATGGAAGCTGCTAAGACCACTGTAAAATTATAACACTTAATAAAAGTGTTACAATTTTTTAAATAAAATAAATTAGTATAAAAAACAAAAACAATGATTGCTTAAAATAATTAAAAGAAAAGGGAAAAATATGTGGTACAATAATTAAAAATAGAAAAAGTATCAAAATTATTTTTTTCACCGCATCCAGCACCTTAAATAATTTATTTCTGTTTTTAATATATTTAATTATTTGAGTATTATTTTGTCCCTTTTAATAAATAAAATTAAATAATTAACTGATAATTATTTTTAATTGGGTTTTCGTTTTTATCATAATTTGTTTAATTAATAATAGTAATCAAATTTTTAGTCTTTTATCTACGTTTATCGCTTATCTTCCGATGGTCAGACAAGTCAATCATACAAGAAAAAATATATTACTACATTAGAAATGCATAAGGTAAAATGTCATGGGAATTCAAATGTATCGGATTTTATTTTTTTTGAGATACACGTAATACTACATAGTTATATGTTTTGGTGTACTATCAGTGCCGTTAGTACGAGTTTATTACATTTCCTCTAAACAATCCTTTTTAACGTTTTCGCCTATTGCAAAGTACATTGTAAAGAATGGTCAAAAACTTAGACGTAAACGTGTAGTGTACAATGTTTGGGACACCTAAAAGATGAATGTTTTGCGAAAACGTAATAAACTCGTACTAAGCGTGCTGTGTGTGGTTATTAAAAAATGTCAAAATGTTAAAAATATGGAACTTTTAAGGTTAATGTAAGTTTAAGAAATTTATACAGACTGTATTTATAGAATTTTATCGAACTTATTTTAAGTTTGTAAATGCTTTAATAGTAATATTTATATAACGATATCTGAAAAAATGTGTATTTTATAAAAAAAAAAAACGCAATATTTTGACAAAGGGTGCTTATTTTAAAATTGATTTCAGAATTAATTCAAATATTTTGTATATAATATGTGATGTTAAGCTAAAGTTTAAGCTACTTAGCTGTTTTTAAATGAGAAGCCTTATGTGTAATAAATTTATATAATTAGTTTCGATTGTAATATAAACCGGTTTATTTTCGTATAAAGCATTGGCGTTCCAATACAGCCTACTTGTCCAACTGTTGTGTAGCCTTTGGGACAGTGATGTCTACGTCCCATGATCAAAAACACTTTAAAATAATGTGCCATAGATTGCATTACAAAAAAAAAAAAATATTTTATCACTATAACATGGGTGTAGATTAGCCTTTTTGAGGGAGGAGTTCGACTAAAAAAGATCGACTAAACTTTTCTTACCCTAAAAGAGGTCCTTCCAGATGGGAGTATAGATGGAAACCAAAAATTTGCGTGCAAAACACAAAAATTCCTGATTGTGAAGAGTTTTTCTGTTCTCGTTTTGTGGAAAGGGGGACCGCTTTTAAATATACTAACCCCCCTTGCTCACACCCAGTGGCGTAGCGCAGGTGAATGCCGCAGGGGGCGGAAGTTGAGATTTTTTTTAATTGACGACCAAAAAAAAGGTCGCCAAACCTAATGCTGCCGCCCTCTAAATATGCCGTCCAAGATCGCGAGTTGAGTTCCGAGGTCTTTTCTACAAAAAAGTCTCGTTATATATTTTTTATATATAACGAGATACGAGATACGTTATACGAAAAAAGGAAATTTTGCCGCCCCCCAAAAAGTGCCGCCCCTAAAAAGTGCCGCCCGTGGTTATGTATTACGAAGACAGGAAATTTGCCGCCCCATAAAAAGTGCCGGTCCACCCCTCCGCCGCCTCTCCGCTACGCCACTGCTCACACCCCTTATATACGCCCTATCTGCCGCCACTTATTACGAGTTAATTACGTTTCCTCAAAACAATGTTTACGTTTGTTGTCACTGTTTACGGTCACTCCCATCATTGTAACATACATTTTAGGGTATTTCCGAAAAGGGAATAAAAAAAAAAGTAAACAACAAAACAAAGACCGTGGGGTGTACATACTAATGTATGGGAAGATGATGACATGATTGATGATTTAACAATGATTGTTTTGTGGAAACAAGATAAACTCGTACTAAGGTTACAGGTATACTTTAATTCTCTCTAGGGTTGATTAAATATGTCCATAGCAGCAGTTAACGATGAGGCGGACTGCATTCTCATTCGATACTTCTATAATATAATTATAACAAGGTCATGTTGTAAGTTCTTGTAAAATAGATACGTTCTTATAAATATGTAATTATAGAAAAGATATCTTAAAAAGATATTTGATGATGTGAAGTTGATTTATTTTCAATGTCATAAAATCAATTGCCATCGTTGTTGCAGTTTTTAATAAAATTATAATTTATATGCATTGTTGAGTTTTATTCGAGATTTAAAACCACAATTTATTGAATAGGGGTACACATTAATGGACTCGAACCGAAAGTTTAATTCCAAAAGCTTTTATATTTTAAAGGTGACTACACAATCTTGTAGCGAATTTACATTAACAATACCGTGCCTTTGTAGATTTTGTAATTTTAATAAATATACAATGCTTTTTAAAACCATTACTTTTATACTTGTTGATAAATACATTTATCAATATACATAATTCATTCTTTAAATTGTGATGAACATATGAAATCTTTTGAGATTTGAAATAAATTCGTAATATTCATTTGGAAAAAGATCTAATCATGTTTTTGTTACCACAGCATATTTAAAATTAAACCTACATTTTATTCATTAAACCACACGTATTATATTTATAGGACATCAATGCAATTATTTCATAGTTTCAATTATATCCTTATAAATATTTCCCATAAATTTAGGCTACAGAATAGTGTAAAACAAATTATGGGAAACATACTCGTATATGTGGCCTCATCATGTCGACACTTTTTTAACCAAGTATAAAGCTATATTATGTTTAAACCATTAAGCCAGTCTTTAAAAATTCAGATATCTTCAGAGACATTTAGCAATAGTTGATATGCAATATTGATATACATGATACTTATGCCTACACAATTAACTTAAAATACAACAGTGCTCGCTTGCATTCTCCAATAGCCTTCAAGATTTGAGCGAGAGTGTAGCTCAAGCTTTACCCACAAACAGTTGATTTTCACAAGAGTGTAGATCAAACATTACTTATTTGGAAACATTTCCAACACCTTTCAGAACTTGGGAAGTTTGTTCAAGCGCGCGTAATTCAAAGGGAAAGGATTTTCCATCCCTACATGCGATGTCAAAGGCTTACAAAGTGTTGGTTACCCACAATAGGCGGTAATGATTCGGTGACAGGATATGAATTTGTAACGAAAACACGGTTTTGTCGTATATACGAGTATGTACCTATGTAACTTATGGTGAGTAAGATTGGTAAGCGTGGTTCGTTATGCAGTACTAGTACAGTCATGCCGTAGTATTTTATAAGATGTGAGTAGCAACCGAGCATGCAGTGCCTAATGATAACTTGTCATTTCTGTCCATGGTCATTTATAACCTACTTCAAGTGAGATCAGAGTCGTATCCACGATCGATGTGGCGGAACAGTCACCATACCGGTCAGACGCGCAATGGGTTCCGGGTTCAAGCCAGACAGACGTCTGAATGATGAATTTAGATAACTGTTCTGGGTCTGGGTGTTGTGCATTCGTCTTTGTGTGTCCATGGCACCTGCGACACAGGAAAAAGACCTTGTGCGGGGCTATGAGTGTAGAAAGTGTGTGTGCATGCGTGTTCAATATGCACTCATATTTTTTTTTAAAGTGTATACAGCTCTTACGTAAATCTCCCAGTCATGGTAAATTATTAACTTCATTCAAAGTTATTATGAAGGAATATAAAACAGGCTTAATATTTCTAGAGGTATCTGATAAATTCCCCTCAAAAAGTATCACTCATATCTAAATACAGATCTCTGTAGTAAAAGGTTTATGGAGTTCCGTAAACATACGTAAAAATAACAAGAAAATCCAAACAGAGAAATAAACAAGCTTATCCGAGTTAAGTAACAACCATCATTGGCGATCCATCGCATACGTACGGATCACAAAAGGCTTTAACGCATTTGTACCGGAGCAATGTAAACACTGTATCCGTGGAGAAATAAGGAAATAGACTCTAGGACAAGTGTGTACTCAGACATTAAGATTGGTAAAATTATTCGCGAAAATATCTTTTGTACGGCTGTTTGTTTCTTTTATTTTATTAGAAATAGTAAAGCATGCATGGTAAGAGATTACTACCGCCCATGGACATCTGTAAGCAATTTCATATAGAACAGGGGTTCTAACTGAAGTCGATCACAGAAGCGTTGCTACTCCCGAGGACTTTTTAAAATCTAGATTTGTTTAAGAAAATATGGGAGAAAATTAGAACAGAAGAGGAAAAAGACGTGTGGCACTCAGAAAAACCCAGACCCAGAACAGTTATCTAATTTCATCATTCATATGTCTGTCTGGACGGGACCCATTGCGCGTCTGGCCGGTGTGGTGACCTCTCCGCCACACGGGTCGTAATATTTATTTAATGCACTTTATTAAAAGCCAAAGTAGCTAAGTAATACACAAACACCCAGAACAGAAATCTAAATTTATCATTCAGATGTCTGTTTGGCCGGGGATCGAACCAGGAACCCACTGCGCGGCTGACCGGTATGGTGACCGCTCCGCCACGGGGCAGTGAAACTAAAATGAATTAGAAGTCTATTTTGTTACTGCGTCCATGTCCATATCTGTTTCGTCATGTTAGTGTTTTGGTCTGAGCCAATCAACTAATGTAATAGTCTAGGTGCGGTATAGAGTTCTTTATTGGGACACACTAAGACGTATCGTTCGTGATTGACAACCCTAGGTCACGAGAATCAAAAGCTTATAAATTGTATTAACCCGTAGTTACCCGTCTTTTACTTTTTTACATATTTGAAACTGTGAGCAAGCTTGATATCTAACAGTGTTTGTGTTATTGTCACCGGGCGAGCAGTGATAGCCTAATGGTTGAAACTCGGCCTCTCAAACGAGGGTCCGGGATTCAAATCCCAAGCACGCACCACTGATCTTTCTAAAAATTATGTGCGTATCAGACATTATTATCACTGCTATACGGTGAAGAAAAACATCGTGAGGAAACCTGCACACCTGAGAGTTCTCAAAAAAAAAAAGAGTTCTCGAAGGTGTGATAAGTCTACCAATTCGCATTTGGCCAGCGCGGTAGACTATGGCTTGAAACTCTCTGATTCTGAGAGAAGACCCGTGCCCAGCAGTGGGAATAATTGACGACGAATACTCTTTCATGCTGGGTAAAATGAAAATGAAACCACATGAGCGAGGTATTCGGTATTTCGCGGCCCGTACTTCCGTTTCTCATTAAATATATTGATTATGCAAATGTATGTATCTCTATTTTTCAAATAAAGTATAAATATTTACAATACAAGTTTAAGGATGAACCGTAATACAATACGATAGAAAATTAGTAACCAGCCTAGTTGATAGTGAGTAGCCACTGCCGTCCATAGAAATCAGTCTTATTATCAGATTAATCTCACAGTTAGAGTCGTACCTAATGTCGCTCATAAATGCGTTGCAACCGCTGAGGACTAATTTAACACATCTCGTATAACTATTACCTTCAAACCAAAACACAGCAGCACTTCAAACTGTTGTAATTCAGCAGAAAAAGTGTAGACGTGTGTCTTGACAATCTACAACGAAGTCTTCCATATAACATAACGTAGAAAACCAACATAACGTAGAACATAAATGATTTAACAACACATTATTCATTTTGAAATAAAGAGTCACTCGAATTAAATTTATTAGCGTTGATTTTTACCATGTCTCTGATTTCACTTATCTCTGTTCAAGTATACGTGTAATTGTGTTGTACGTTAACGAAATTGTGTTGTAGTTAACACAATTATCAATTACTCCCAGTCTCGCGTCTTACAAGGAATCGTTCCTTCGTTTGTAAATCAATACATATAAGAAACACTCGTAATATTGACGTGTCTACAAATGGAAGTTACGTATTTGGAAATGGCTCTTTGTGGGTCGAATTCGAAAGTCAGGTGGTAGAATCAGTCTTGTTCGACCGGGGAGATACCACGGCCACACCTATTTCTGGCGTGAAGGAATTCTTGCAATTCGGTGCAAGGGTGTGGATGCCGGTTCACTTATATATGAGGCGAACACCTTAGTCCTCGGGAGTAGCAATGCTTCTACGATTGTTTTCTTATAGCTCCCTGTTCTATATGGAGTTGTATTCCACATAGTACCACATGGTTGCTACTTTAGTACACAATAATTTACAATAATCTCTATTGAAGAACGTCTGTGTCCAGCAGTGGACCTCAAAGAACTGATGTATATGTATGCACAATGCTTAATAGAATAACATCATTTTATGTTTTTTATTGGAATGAAATTCATATTTTTGCTTGTCTGCCTTTTATAGCGGCTATATTAAAAAACAGGTTAAATCATTTTAATTCTTACTCAAAGTGAAAATTTAACTTTTATTTAAATATATCTTCTTGCATAGATATTGAAAAGTTTGTCTGGCCAGTGTGCGAACAGAACCGCGTGAATATCTCGTTTCAATTTCAATATTAGAATTGTGATTATATTATTATCAAATACTAGTAGTATTGGTGTCTCTGTTGATAGCTGCTTTGTAATTTTCAAAGCATTACCTCGCCTGAGCAACCAAGCAAAATAGCAACGAAGATACTCCGGACCGCAACAACTATTCGACAACACGAGAAATGAGAGGGTTATGTGGTATACACGAGCGACTATATTGCGGATATGCGATTTATGAAGACTTATTTTATGTCCCTGACACAGATGTGTAGGCAGGAATTACTTTGTATGTATGTATATATTTCATTCGGCTTTTTTTGTTATACATACAAAAATATACTTATTTAAGACTATATTATTTCGGTATTGCAAAGATCCACAAGTGGCTAACACTAATTTCCACATAATAGCCCTAATTATTTCAAAATTATTTTAAAATTAATTCTACTCCTTCTTTAGTCAGCTTATGCAAATCGCAAGTGTATACAAATCAGAGGTGAGGGGAACGTTCGAAGTTCCCGTAACAATGCGGTCAGGTGTTGCGTCCCGGTGACGACGTGACGCACGGAATGCGTGATGTGCAGTGTCAACGTGTAATTAATGTATTGAGCGTATGAGTCTATAACTAGGACAAGACGCTACTTTTCTATGACTTGTTTTGAGAAATTCCAAGTACTTTAATTGATTTATGAAAATCGCAAGTGTATACAAGCCAGCAGTGGTGGGCACGTTCGAAATTCCCGTAACAATGCGGTCGGGTGTCGCGTCGCGGTGACGGCGTGACGCGCGTAACGCGTGACGTGCCGTGTCGACGCGTAATTAATGTACTGAGCGTACGAGTCTATTACAAGGATACAAAGCTACTTTTATAACTGTTTGTTACGTGTTATGACGCGTGACATAAATTATTCTTTATATAAATTACATTGTGGAGCGCTCTGAATTGAAAGAAAGTTCTACTTAGCACAGGAATTGATTGCAAGAACATGACGCTAACTTCATGATATAATTATATCATCTTATTTGACGTAGGTTTGTAGTAATATAAAGAAGCCAGTTATGTTTTCTTCGTAGGAATAGGCATATCAGGTAAACGCACATTCTGTCTAGTGCTTAATGGGTTATTGTTCTCTATTGATATCTGCAGCTAAAATTTAGAATTTTTGGCCTATTGGCAATATTGTATTGCATTGAATTCCCATAGAAAGCAGACACACTTGGTATACATATTATTTAGTTTTTATTTTAAAGCTAATTGTTTTGTAAGACTATATATAAGCCTATATAAATAAAACTAGGGCATTCAAATTCCATAAAATTCACCAAACAGTGCAGTTTGGTGGCAGCGTGACACGAAACAAGTCTATTAACCGAAACAATATCCGACGCCGCCGCGTCAATTATGACGACGTGTTAAGCGTGATTGATTGCCACTGCGATGATACTTTCAGGCTTGTTACGCCGTATTGAATGCCCTTGGTTTATGATAGCGAACAATCGACACGAAATAATGGCTTAAAAATATCTGATGCGAGATTAATGGATTGTTGGAAAATGGCCTACAATGCAACATAAACAAATATTCGGGGTGTCTTAAAATATTAAACTAGTAAAATTGGTAAAAACATTAAAACAAAAACCCGACTCCTTAAAACGATTTTTTTGTTTATGATGAGATGATTCAAATGATATATCATATGTTACAAACGGTCTAGTCTTTTGGGCTGTAGCCCGTGCCAAAGAAATGAACATACATGCATTACATACGCTCGAAAAACATTACCCTCCTTCTGACGCAGTCGGGTAAATATAGATGCATAATAACCATTTACAGTTGTGAGATAACAAGTTATAGTTGTGACTTAAATAAGCCTTAATAATAATCAATTCCTTGGTTCTAAATATTAACAATTAATTCCTATCAAACAGGTAATGTTTGGCGTACACCAGTGACTTTAGAAAGATGAAGGATGATGTTGTGTGTCCAAGTTCTTCATATAACGTAGATCAACATTTAATTTTATTGTCTAATGATATGCAAAATTTAGGATCGTAATTTAAATTTGAAATGCCTCGTCTTAAAGTATTTTTCCTATCACGGCGGTATTAGGCCGCATGTGGTTTTGATTTTCATGCGTGACAATCGAATCCTATAGTTTCAGATGAGTTTCACGTAATATATGAAAGACATACATTTGCGGAACTGGAGCAGATTATTTCACGCATACTTAAATACACATCTCGCGTGACAAGAAAAATACTTAGGCATATCTTCGAGTATAAAACAGAAGACATCAGTGGTTAACATTACTATTTCTGATTAAGAAGTAATGCTAAATGCTGCTTAATTCAAATGCAAGGAACCTTAAGAACTTTGACATATTTTTTAAAAATCTATTTTTCGACAGGTAATATGGGTTCAGGCATCGACCATACAACAACACGAGGCGAGAACGTAGCAGACCTCATAGAAGACACTCTTCAGATCCTGGAGCGTTATGGAGGTCCAGATGCCTTCATCAACATCAAGTATATGATCCCGACTTACGAGTCTTGCGTCCAGAATTAGATTAGTAGTTTACTTGGGACATGTCTGTCTTCGAAATTTTTGCTTTGTGTATACAAAAGTAGTTTTTAACATTACTCTCATTAGTATTGTGTGTGAAATTAGATCTTTATGATATAATTAGATTTTAGAGGACTAATCATGGTTAAAGCTTTATGATATGTTTTTCGAAATTTTTGTTTGAATCATTTATAAAAAAATCGCACTTATTTACTTTTGACTTTTAAAATACTCATATATAATTTGATTTAGCCTATAATATAAGACCCAATGAATAGCTCACATTTTTAGAATACTCGTAATTAAATCTTTTACAAGAAATTTTGAATTAATTGTTTAATTTTTCTCGATCGATGGTATCAACAGATTGTAGATGCGTTTTAATATAATATGTTAGTAATGTCTTAACAATGAAAACATTACATAATTAGGATACCATACAAAATTAGGAATACTCGTACCGTGTGAACTCGTTTAAAATAGGATGTACTAGGTTTAGATAACATTAATCTTTTAAAATATTATGTTCTAGCTTTTATAAATTAGAGGTAATTGTTTCTTGGTTGTCATTTATGTAAATTTTAATTCATGTTTATTGTTATGTATAACATAGTTTATTTATTAATCCTTTATCAGCTAATTTGTGATTAATATTCTAAATTTTGAAGTTGAAGTGTTTGTTTAGTTGTATTTAGTACCCTATTACTTTTTTACACTTGTTAATATTCAACCAATACATTCATAAATATAAATAATCTAAAAAAGACCTATTTTTAAGATTTGTCTAAATCGATTAAGTTGTTTTCAAAATAGATAGTCAGTTTGTTGAAAAGTTAAAAAGGAGATTTCATGGTAAAGTCCTCTGCAAAACTAGAAACACGGTGTCTTATATTACAGATAGATATCGTCGCTGAAGTTCTAACACCGCGGATCTCATAAATACCAAATGCTCAAGAGAGCAAAAAAACTGTTGCATTTAGTTATTTTTAATTCGACAGAGCATTGCTCGTCACCTCTTTTAGCATGAAACAACACTGACTTACGCGTAGATTTTACTACATATTTCGGATGAGTCAATATACGCTGTGTTCTTTTATTATTAAATAACTCACTATGATTGACACAAATTCTTATTTTTCGACCAAACGAGGCATCTTTTAATTCCCTATCGAATGATATGCATAACTCAAAATGATCATTTTTAGAGTTACGCGGTGT
>DWLI01002876.1:0-12527 GCA_018249915.1 Cecropterus dorantes dorantes
AATTTTCCAATTTCCATAAAATGGGACCCCCTGTGAAACTAACCGCATACAATGTCGGTCGAACCGTGTCGATCGGTAGCGGCATCGCGGAATAAAGCCTGAACATACATAAAAAAAAAAAAAAAATATACGCGACGAATAGATAACCTCTCTTCCGAAGGAAGTCGGTTAAAAAGGCTGTTCTATTTTGAATGGAACTGTATTACGATTGATTTTTGTATGTCCGAATATTCTGTTAATTTCTACAAAAGGGCATTACGTACGATTTCGGAAATACAAATAGACGCTTTCAGTTCACGGACTAATTACACAGTTGTGTGTAAAGCTGTAAATCTAGCATTCTAAATTAGTAGCTTAATTGAGATGTACTGCGTTCCATGTTGTTTAACCCGATAATTAGTCCTCTCTTAGAAAGATTAGACATATTGCATGGTTTACACGGTACTTGTTCAGTATCCTGCCCAGTACCAGCTCACACGCAGCGTCCTGGGTTCTATTTTCGATGAAGCAAACGTTTAAATGGTGAATTTAGATTTATGTTCGGGATCTTGATTTTGATGTGTAACTAAAAAAATGGAAACTTAGAAAAAAGTTAAAACATTGTAAACATTTTAGTAGTAATATCTAATATGTTTACAGTTTGTAAAGATAATCATTTTTTAGATTGGTGATATAATATGATCAAAATATTGCGTACATTATCATAGGCTTGTATTTTTATACAGTCATTGGCCTTTTTCAATACTAGGTTTATATATTCGTAGGTTCTACAGAATTGGAGACGTTTACCTGAGTAAGAAATTACTCCAAGAGATTTGCTCTGTCAAATGGGTTTGAGTGAAAAGAATATGTGACAGGGGCTTGACCCGCGTGGTCCCGTATTTTTAGCGTTCGGTAATTAAATTGGAAAATCGGAACGCTTTCTGGAATGAAATAGTTTTGGTGTATTTATTCATTCCCTCGCAATAAATAATTTATTAACGGCTCGTAGATTGGAATTTATTAATGTTGAAGACGATTTTTGTTCAGAAATTTGGTACTCAGCGGGACTGAAATAATAATTTTAATATGATAATTAAATGATTAATTTTTCACAAAAACATCTTATGCTTTCTAAAGTACTATAATACGAAAAAAATATGAAGAAATCTTTTTAGTAACTTATGTATCATGAATACATAAGTTACTAGAAAACTTTGCGACAACACCCAATCCAGTGCGACTCAAGCGACCCAACCCGACCTAGTGCGGTTTGATATGCCTGCCTATTTCTGCCTATTAACAGTAGTAAAGTATGCTGTACTTCGTATTCTGGTTAAATTCTGTGTAGGTCTGGTATAGGTCTGTAGGTGGTGAAAATGAGGCGAGGCGAATCTTATCCGAGGCGTTTGTTTTAGTCCGTAATATAGGCTGATAGACTAGAGGCTCGTTTGCTACATCTATGTTATGAAAATTACCCAAACCTGTTAGTACGCAAACATCGTCTACGCGCCCGACTTACACATGCCTCGTATTTTTGTTTCCTCATTTTTAGCAATAAGGCGTACCAATCGTGACGTAGGTCGACAGATAATTTCCGGTCTATGCCCGCTCTGACCGCTGCTCTTTCCCGAGAAATAGCGCCTTCTGACAACCTGGAAGTACTCGCCGGAAATAGGATGTTAGGGCGGCCAACCTTTGCTCCGGGCAGATGGAATTGCTTCCGTTAAAGAGGGCGTTATGTATAAAAATGTTGACTTTAATCGTCATATGAATCATATTTCTTGACGTTCGAAGCGTACATTTCTATAATTCTTTAGAAATTATTTATCTCGACAGTTTCCTGTTTATTTCGCTATCAGGTAATGTTACTTACTGCTGCTTGATAATTTATTATTAATTAGTTTAATGTACTTCTCATAATAAATTATATATTTTGTAAAAACTCATAACAAGTGTATGACTCGTACGAGTTTTTATAAAATACACATAACACAAAAAGAGTATTTTAAACATAGACAGAGCTCTTCATATGGCGTTTCATATTCTATTTTTTTTAATATGATCGTGATATGGAACAGAATTAAATATTTACTAATAAATGCCTCTGTCTAGTTCATACTTGGACGTACAAAATGATATTGTTGCGTACAATTCAGGTAAAATTAAATTATATTTACAGAAATACATAGCTTTTATAAAGCAAAGACGTACATATACAGACGATACGCAAGAAAAGACGTACAAATATTCAATGAAAATTAGATTGTGCTGTATATTAAAATCTTTAAAACTTGTAGTTTATAAGTTTTATTTGAATTCTAGAGCTACGTAATTCACTCCACTAAAGAGTGGAAAAGTCTGCCAGGATGTTTCGTTTTCAATACGGATTTCTGCCCGAGCTGGAGGGTGCCTAGTGCCTATACCATAGATATAAGAACGCGGCTCTTAAAGTGCCTTTTTATGTTCCTTCAAGCGATTTCTGTGCGAATGAACATTGCGTTTCTAATATGCATCAATAAATACGATGGAAATTATTTTTACAAATACGCTAAACTACGATAAATACTACGTATTAAATTACCCGATTCCGATAAAAGTAATATTTCGATTGATTTGATACGTATTTCTTTAAATTTTGTGCTATAGTTAATGTTTACGTTTAACAATTTAAATCGTTTGCATTCATATTACTGTCAATAGATATTTTAAGTGGTCCACAATCTTTACAATAATATTTTTTGTTAATCTTTATAGTATCCGTTTACAATATTGATCACTTAACAGATGAGCCACACGGTCATTAAAAAGAAAAAGAATAGAAAAAGGACATAAAAAAGTGCCTAATTAACAATTCGAAGCAAACAATGCAGTGTATTTTTCCAACGCTTTTCTTAGCGTATTTGCGTTTCCGATATAAACACATCAGTGAAAATGCGATATAAATAATTCAATGGAGACTATCAGACGCTGCGGCAACCGCGTAGGAGCGGAGTCAGATACTCGCAGGTAGCCGTATTGATTTCTACTTAATTATTTCTCGTTTTCGAATTCAGCTTGCACGTGAACTTTTTTATCTTCGTAAATTAACCAAAGAATACGCGTATAAATGTAAAAGAGCACGTTTTGCGCTTTTTATATTCGATTAATTGAAGAAGGTAAATTGCTTTGTAATTTATGTGATATGTGTGACTAACTGACAGACAACGCACAGCCGAAACTAAGCGTAGAAAGTTGAAATTTAGTACTTGAAATTTAATAGTTATTTGAAGATTCCTTAAGTATTGTTGAAGAGCGGAACGGATTTTTGGAAATTTCACTCCGAAGGGGGTGAAAAGGGTGAAAAACTTTAATATGAAAGTTATATACCGTTGGAAGTTAGTGTATAACATCGCGCTATGTTTATTTGTTTGGTTTTTTCTTATGTAGTCGCGGGCAAAACCGCGAGGCACCTCTAGTATTTTATATGCCCTGCTGTGGTCTTGTCTGGAGAATAAGGAAGACATACTTATCCGAAACGTTACAACTTTGTCCGTAGGGGTGTACGCACATATGGCAAACGTCAAGTAAGACTGGTCTACGGTTTATTATTAATGTCCGTAAGCGGTAGCCACTTATCTTCTGATGAATTGCTCAGTGTTTAAAAAGTATCTCAGCATCTCCTTTTTCTGCTTCATAAAATTAATGTAAGTTGTTGTTCTTCCCTTTGAAGGGTGTGATATAACCAAAGATACAAACTCAAGGTATTCCGACTTATTCCTCAGGTTCAGTAACTTTTTGGAATTCGAGCTTAGGCAGGATTTGTGTTTTCGCTGGGATCAATTTCAAATGTGTATGGATGATAATGATCATTTGGCTTCAGACGCCCGTGTTTTTATTTGATTTTTGCTCCATCAGCATTCTAGGTCTACCTGAATAAGGCCTCTCCCTCCATTGTTATTTTTTACAAATAGTCCCTGCGCCTGGTATGTGGGTGATGATGTCACAAAAAAAATAGATGGTGCCCATCTTCTCGATTTTATACATTAATCCCCTCCAACTATATTTACGGGAAAAGAGAGGGACGTGCTATTTAAGACCAATGCCACAAGTTTGTTTCCTACAATTTCGTAAAAAATAAATCGAAATTTCTCTGTCCCCATTGGGTTTATGTTTATTTCTCAACTTCAGTAGAATACAACTGTAAGAAAACGTTTAAATTGAAAACTAAAAAACCACTCGCAAGGAGTGGAGAACTAACATTTATATCTCGGAAGAAACAAATGAAATAAAGTACAACAGCGGACGCATAATGAATTTCTTATGAGTTCTTTCTTATTTTTGCGCGCTTTTAGGAAACACTGATGAATGCTTCCATAAAAATATGCACTTGCTCTGCCAATTGTGAACATTGAACGATTGTAGGATATGAAATAGTTACTTCTCTTATTAATTTAGATTCGTTGGATAATACTGTGTGTAGTGTGTTCTCGGGGAGTCGGTGTATTATTATTAATATCAAACCTATGTATAAGCTTCATAATAATATGTAATAATGTTCCAAAAAATAAATGTCTCCATGTACCATTACAAATGTATTAGTATAAAACACCTACAACAAATTACTTATCAGTATTTTACTAGGTTGGTAACAATCCATCCATATAAAAAATGAAAGTTCCAAATGTTTTTGCATTGTATATATTTCAAAACATTTTTTTGAAGTGGAGGTCTGAATTAATGATTATTACATTTTTTTATAATTTTTAAAGTAGCAAACGAGTATGCAGCCCACCTGATGGTAAGTGGCTTTGCCGCCCATGGACATTTGTAAGCAACCCTAGGAAAGATCATAGTCTCACCTAAGGTTACCCACAGATGCGTTGCTACTCCTGAAGACTAAGATGGAATGCCTCTGAAAGTATGTCTCCCTAACCACACCCTTCAGACCAGAACACAGCAGCACATAACACTTTTGTTATTAGGCACAAATAGGTGTGGCGGTGGGGTTTCCGGAGTCGAACCACAAAAAGGTCTACCACCTTCAGTCTTCGGTAAAAACATTATTAATATCGTCTGTGTAGTTTCGGGATGTGGGTTAAATGTTCCGTTCGTTTAAAAACCACATTGCACTGAAAGCCTCATAAAAGTGAAAGGAAAAAGATCTGCGGAGATACTATTATGTCCGTCCGTCCGTCCTACACGGGGACTCATCATTGCAGTGGAATAGAGCAGTAAGGATGTTTATGCATGTTGCACTGACTCAAATTGACATATATACATTATGTGAAGTCGCTTTACATACTAAGTATTTTATAACACTTTTGTCACTCTATGGGCTCACTGAAAATCAGCGCCACGGCATACACAGTGGTATCAACGCTGAGTGAATTCCTTTTACGTATACAATGTATACATATAAACAAAGGGATATGCTGTAATTTACTTAGATAACTATTGTATCGTTATTCGTTTCTCTCCCCTTGTTATGTGTGTGCAATGTATTACAAAATAAAGATATTTCTTTCTTTCTTTTTGTTTTTTTTATTATCATATCATTTCTTCCATATTAAATCTTAGGAAACAAACATGGAGTCCATCTGATGGTAAGCGGTTATTGCTGCACATGGATATGTTTAATCCATCCTAGACAGGATCAGTCTAGCTGAGATTAACCACAGATGCGTTGCTACCCCTTGAGTTAAGTTAGGATGCCTCGGATAAGAATATCTCTTACCACTCTTCAGACTACAACACAGCAACGCATAACACGCATATTATTAGACAGAAATAGTGGTGCATAAGAAGTCGAATCAGAAAGAGTTGCCCTTTAAAGTTGAAGTTTTAATACTATTTTGTTATGTAATATTATTATGCCACGCATGGCAGCTACTGCGAAATAACTGCAATTTTGATGATTGTATTGAAGAGATTAGAAATACATATAAGATATAAGAAATATGTAGCGAATTTGTTATGGTTTATGAGCATTAAAACCAATCTTAAATAAGTATTTCGCGGAGTTTGGATTGACGGGTCGCAAGATAGAAATCAGTGTATCGGTATTTTTGAAGATTAGCTTACGACTATTAAAAAGGTCTATTTTGGTATCTCAAGCGCATGCTCATTGTAACTGGATGCTTTAAGCAGTATATATTACCTCTTAATAGAATCTTATATATCTCCTGGAAACCTTTACGAAAACCTGAAACTTAAGGATCTGAAGCTCCAGAAAGCGTTTCAAAGTTATTCGGAACAACAGATAGTTCTACAAGAACTACAATGAAGTAAAGTTTTAGCTTATTCGCCCTAATTTAGCTCATCCGATACGTATTCGTGTTTACAACGCCGTTTACTTTCTGATAACCTTGTAAACTGCGGAACTTTGGTCATACAAAACAAGAAACTATGTGATCAGGTGTATGTTTTCCTCATTGCAGTTCCATCAGTAAGTTGGCAACGCATTACGGTCCCATTGTCGCAAATCTCTGATCGACTTGACCATATTGGTCAAGTATGCGTTGGAAAACTTTACATAGAAGTAAAAACTTTATAGAGATATTCTTTATTTGTACGTCATTAGTTTCATATTATCTTTATACTTTTTTTTCATAATGCAGAATTATACTAAATCGGTATTGGAGATTTAGGTGCTTTGTTGGTTTATTAGTCTTGGGTCGTTGAATTAAATATAAAGTTAAACAGTATTTCTGGGATCTTCCTTTTTTTCTAATTTGGAAATGGCAAACGAACTTGCAGTCTACGTGACGGTAAGTGGCCACTGCGACCCATCAACCCGAGAAAAGACTAGCGTCTTATCTGAGGTAGCCTACAGATGCGTTTCTACCCCTAAGAACTGTTGGAACATTTTGGATTCATCAGTAGCATTTAATATAGCTATAAGCAGGAATAGATGTCGCGATAGTGCCTTTGCAGTCGAACCAAACGATTTTACCAACATTAAACCTTTACCTTTACCAAAACTGCTACTGCCTTTGTAGCCAAATCAATTTTCTAATGGCTCCGACGATGAAATCCAACCTTTTTTTCTTTTGTTTATAATATTGAAGTAGCAAACGAACATGCAATCCACTTGATGGTAGTGGCTTCTGACGCCCATGAATATCTGTAATTTACCCCAGATAAGATCAAAGTCTTGTTTAAGATTGGTCACTGGTGCATCTTCTCCTGAGAATTAATACGGACGCAGTAACGCAGCGTGGGTTTATGCCGCCCGGGGCGGAAGTTGAAGTTTTAGTTGGTCATAAATATGGACTATGTAAATTGACGCCCAAGAAAGAAAAGGCCGCCAAGCCGTATATATTACAAAAAAATAGGAAATTTTGGCGCCTCCTAAAAAGTGCCGCTCGGGGCGGTCCGCTTCTCCGCATCCCCTACGCTCCGCCACTGTAGGGACGCCACAGATAAGTATGCCTCCCTTACCATATTTTTCAGACTGAAAAATAGCAGCACTTAACACTGCTGTTATTAGGCAGAAATAGCTGTGGCGGTTGTGCTTCCGGAGTCGAGCCTTTAGGGGTTCTACCACTTTCTAGCTTTAAACTACACTCTGCGTTATTATTATGAAAATTATTAATGGCGCCAGTTTATCTAAAATATAGTGATTAGCAATTTCCAATTGACTACGACCAATTAAATATTGATAACATAATAACCAGAAGACACAATAATGCCTGTTACGAATTGCGTAAACAAGATTATAACTTACAATGTTTGTCTAAAGTAATTGATTTTGCAATAAAAACATTAATTAAATTTGCAATAGTCAAGTCAACGAATACATAATTTCGACGATTAACACACTGTTTACCATGTTATATCATGAAACTAATTAAACACTATAATGAAGCCGTATATTATATTTGCATATGCGTATGCATTTGTAGGGAAAACAATGTTTAGGGCAATTAAGGCTTTGCATGTGTGTGTTGGTATCTATGGCAATTAATGGCTTACGCGCTATATTTCAATAAGGGTTATATAAAAGGGTTGGGTTGTACGGCTACCTCTGAAGACTTAAGCCTCGCAGTATGTCTCCCTTACACACTCTTACACCCTTTCAACCAGAACACAACAATTGCATTGCTGTTATTAGGCAGAAAAAAGTTATGTTTATGGCCTCAGAATTCGAGCCATAAAAGGTTGTACCTCTGTACTCTTCAAAATTTATACTTAATATATATAAGTTAATATTCATTTCTAGTGAGGTTTAATTACAGGATAAATTGTGTAAACATAAAAATGTTTATGTTTACAGAACGAAATTATTGTGATTAAGAGATTACCTAATAACTAAAATACGTATATTCGTAACATCGTCATTTTCCATATTTTCCTATTTGAAAAGGAAATACACATTGGCATTGCACAGTAAAAAAAATAAGTATCTAACTAATTGCAATTGAGTCGACTCATAATTAAAAGGATAAATGGCAGAGGCATCGGACTAATTAAAGATAAAAATAGAACAATAATATGTCTATTTGTTACACAGATACCATCGAAACGCAAAAATGCTTCACGCTAGGAATAAGTGTGGTGGTGGTACTTCCCCCGGGGAACTATACTGGTTCTACCACCTTTAAACAGACATCTTTAAACCTACCACCTTTAAAACGTGAATGACAGACAGATAAAGCACAGTCTAACCTACTGAGCGTAGAAAGTTTAAATTTAGTATGAAGATTCCTGAAGGAGTGTATAGGAGCAGAGGAGTGTAAAGGGTGAAAAACTTTGTATGAAAGTTTTACACCATAGACGATAGTGACTTGACAAATTGGATTTTAGTAGGCTATATAACATTACGCTATGTTTATTTGTTTGGTTTTTTTCTTATGTACTAATGGGTGGAACCGCGACGCACCTCTAGTATTCTATAAAGTGGATTGAAAATAAGTAATCTTTTCCAAGTATATATTATAGCAACAATTTCACAGATACAATATAATTTAACCCTCGCAATATTATTTATATTTGTAGTTTCTTGTTGTGTTCGGTACTTATCCATTATCACACCATGGTCACATTTCCTATGGTTATAAGTACCTTATTCTGTGCCAAGTTTACGCCAAACTTGACTCCAGTAAATTCTTGCGTGAAAGAGTAACAAACACACATACATTTCCCAAACTTTAGCATTTATAATATTTGTACGCGTATGTTTAGAAATCCACTCTCCACCGCTTTAGGTCACTCTCGGATAAGTATATTTTAGTTCTATTTCTTTTAGAAATCTCATCTAATCAAATTGAATCAAAACGTACTTACTAAGTTGTACAAAAAAGTAAAATGTAAAAACATCTTGCAACAAAAATATTTTATGACATTTTTAGTAGAAACTAGACATATGACGAATTTTGTAAAACAATTAGAGTAAATTCATATGAATATGTTAGATACATATTCATATGAATTTACTCTATTTACAAGGTTCACGTGAGTAGTGCTTTTTAAATGACATAAAACGATTTAAACTTACTAGCTCACACTTCATAACTCGGCAATTAGTGAAAACGAATCTGTTAAAAGTACTCTGAAAAGCCCTTTGGATATCAAACCAGATTGGACGCCTCAAAGCTCACGGCAGACCTCAAAGAGTAAAATATTCATCGTTCCCTCGCCCCAGTTTTGTTTGTCTCATGCGCTGGTTCATTAAAAAGTTATTTGCTCAGGCAGAGATATGTAACGCCGATGTATGGTAATCCTGTTCGATCTGTTAATGCAAACATTTGGGAACAAGGCTGTGTCGGGTCCTACGGTCGGATTATTCCAGCTTTCAACGGATCCGGGACACATCAAATGCTATGGGATCCGAATATGATTCGAGGATGTATCTATTCGGCCGATGTGCGCTCGTATTCGATGTTTGAGTAACATACCCTGTATTATATACGAATAATCGATGTAACTCGTTGCTCTGCGTGCTATGTAATTAAGAGGAATTATAGTACCGTTTATTGTACCAAAAACACAGAAAAACACAATTTAATACACATTTTTTTTAATTATACGTGGTGGTATGTTAGTTTCTTTATTTTTGTTAATTGACAATTTTTTTCAAACAACCTTATGAAGTTAAAGTGAGGATGAATAGAAGAATAGATCGAGTCCGAATCGTAAATAAATCGATTCAAACTAATTTTATTTTTAAACGATTTATTTACGATTCGGAAATTTATTTATATTTATGAGATAAACGAAATATATTTATATTTATGAAATAAAAGTTTAATATGAATAAACTTTACATTTTTTATGACAGAGTATCACTATTAGTGAAATTACAAAGCAAATTAAAACTAAACATTACAAATTCGCGAAAACATTACTATGTTAATTAAGATAGAAATATACTAACACTCCAACCGATTAAAGTGACAACTCACTGCGCACACGGTTCACATTTATCTACTACATTTTCATTATGTATTCCGTCGTAGTTAAAATAAACACTCAGACACTATTCACCCGGTCCATTCAAGTAAGTGTCTTGCTAAAGTCATCTAGGTAATAGACAAAATGGCTCTTACATTTTCTCTCCACATAACAGAACTAAGAGGATTAGAACCATATGCCCCTATACATCTTCACTTAGGATTAGACGAGTGTCTTCACAACTGTAATATTGTAAAAGCCTACGTGTTTGACGTTGGTACACGTCGGATTTCTAAGATTTTAGTAGGTTTCTTTGCAGTAATATTCAGAATATGTTTGTTTTAATGTACTTCGGCAACTTATTACTGTTACGCACTAGATCCTGTCAGAACCAGACGCTTTTAGCAAAAAGGGTTTAAAAAGAAGCTTTAAGTAACGTTATTTAATTTTTTGTATTCATATAAAAAGCCATTTGTTTTGATACCCATATCATGGGGAGCTTAGATTATATTTTGTATCCACCATATTGATCCCTGAGTATTAGATGATATTCATGCATTAGCATCTAAAAATGTTTTTTCAAAATTTCAGCTCAATCGGATAGGGTTAACAACGGATGTAAAATTCAGCTGCAGGGAGGGCCCACTGAAATAAAAACTAACAGAGCAAGTTGTAAAAGAGTGTAGATGTGAATTATATCTATGAGGTGAAGGAGCATACAATCTTTTTTAAAGTTTTCAGTCATCGCTGATAAGTAACTAATATTTTTTTACTGACTTATCAGCTATGACTGAATCCTAAATATTTTTGGAATAGGCTTCAGGCGTATAAATTTTGGCATAAGACGAAGACAAATGTAATGAAACCTCATATGTTACAATTTGTCAAGTCTTTTAGCATTTAAGGTTTACATCATGTTTACATCATTTATACATACACGTGAAAACCAATAATGCCTTAATGCCTCTTCGGGAAAACTGGGTAAAAGTGTGATTTTGTGCATATTACTACATTAAATATGTCAAGGAATACATTTTTACTATACATTTTTCCTTAGTAATTCTTAGCGAATTTCTACGAAATTGGGTGTTCTATGACGTAGTGTCACAGAATACCTTTGAAAACGTAATATAAATAATGTATCGTGATCTTTGTGGCTCAGCGATTCTTATACTGATACGTAAGACATACGCGGAGTCAGAATCGATGTTGGATAAGACAGAAGTCTAATTGTAGTTTGTAAACGTATAACGAAAAAATACCTAATTATATATGTACTCGTACATAACAAGGTTGCAATGCGACGTGACATAATCTCGGTAAGGTCGTCTTTTCACGCCGCCAGAGTAAGCTTTTAAGCTGTCAGAAAACACTTTAATATTTTCTGCACCTAGTAACACGTGATATTTATTTACCTCCATTTGCCAAGGGCATCTTCACAGTATTACAAGGAACTCTCCGTATTTTAAATACGGCAGCATGTAGGTATCTCAGTTTTTGTGTTTTGCTATGAAGCAGTACCATACAATCGATGGCATAATTCCGTTCGAAAAATTGAATTTAATATATGATTCGTAGAATCGTAATGAAAAAAAAAAAAACAATCAAATATCAACATTCAATTTTCCTTAATAGATGTAGATATTAGGCCTTCAGTTTCTTCTACAGTCAGTCTACAGTAAACCTTTTTACTATCTTTAATACAATTTATTCTGTAGTCGAAATATTGCACGTACATGGTAACATACAAACTTTACATATTATCAAAACCACACTGTTACCGTTTATCTATGAATAAATAATAGCCATTCACTAATATTAGTCACGTTTAACGGACAGCGTAACTAGTCATGGTCGGCCCGCTCATCTATAAATCCGTGCGGTTTTGGGTGCTATCCAATCAATATACGTGACGGTCGTGTCGGAAAATTCAATCTGGCATCACAGTTTTTTTATTCTGGTCGAAAATCAGAACTCAGTTTCGTGATTCCAACCAAAAATGTACATTTAGCATGATACGCGATAAAATAGCTTTTTGGCGACTTGCAATAGGCTAGAAGCGCACACGCACACGCTTTCTACACTCATAGCCCCGCACTAGGATTTTCTCCTGTGTCGCGGGTACCATGGACCCACAAAGACGAATACACAAACACCCAGACCCAGAACAGAAA
>DWLI01002877.1:0-12523 GCA_018249915.1 Cecropterus dorantes dorantes
CACGTGACATACGAGTATAGTATAATATCGGCTAAGTGCAAATCAACACGCCCACGAATGGTTCCGATGATTTATAAAAAACGGCAAATAATCACGTTTGTTATATGGTAGCCGCCCTTAAATATTTATTTTATTCTGTTTTTCGTATTTGTTGTTGTAGCGGGAAGCGAAATATGTACATCATTGTTAGAACTTCAATTGTCTAGCTATTACGGTTCACGAGATACAGCCTGGTGACAGACAGATAGAGTCTTAGTCTTAGTAGTTTTTAACTTTTAGATACAGAACCCTAATTACTGATATCCCAATGTAATACATTGTTATCTTCCAATCCCGAGTTCTAAGCCAGAATTTCACGAATCTCTGAATTTTCTAAACTTTGCGTAAGAATCAATAATGATATTATAAAAAATAAAAAAATATCATAGTGTTCTCAAAAATGTTGAGGGGAAACCGATGCGGAAAAATAATGCGATTTACTAGGTATTCGAGTAAAATAATAAAGTATTATTTTCCTTGTTACATTGAGGAAAAAATATTGATTCAGGCAAGAAGCTTTTGTCAAAGCAAAGCTTGTATTTTTTGCGAGCTAAAAAAAGTTTGAAATTTTGCATATTAAAGTTATTAGATATTATTAGTATACATTTTTATTTTGTAGAACTTCTTTGAACAAAGTAAAAATGTATACTTTTTAAGTTTTAAACTTTAGGTTAGAACGTCTCTTGTACGTCACTCTTACCATACTCGTCAAACTAGACCACAGCAGAGCTTAACTCTGCTTTTATGAATCAGATTTAGACGTGGAAGTAGTGCCTTCAAAGAATCACGAAAGCTCTCGTTGTTTTCAAAAGTTCCACCGTTAAAATATTGCACAATCATTCTTCGAAGCAGGAAAGTTTCCAAATAACACGGGAATTTCACCTGAAATGAAATAAGTTGAAAACTATATTCAAGTGAATAGTTATTTTGCATAGTTTTACCATATTTTTTAAACAAAAATAAAAAAGACAAGGAACGTATACCAGAACATTTTTAATAGGACGTTTATTTAATAGATTATGCCGTACCTCATTAGTGTCCTCATGGATAGGTTCTAGCTTAAAATTTTCCCGTCAATAATTCAGAATGAGTCACATTGCTGATGTTACCTTTGTAAATAGGTTATTATGTTAAATGTCGACATTTAAGACAGTGATGTAATAAGAACCTACACAAATATCAATATTTATACACGAGCGTCATTCAAGGAACTTGTTGAGTAAATTTATCGTCTGTCAATTGATTTCCAATAACAGTTTACAATTGAGACGGACGAGGCATGCGGGGCCCGCTTGATTGTTTAATCAACAATCGACTGCCACAATTTGTGACGCCATCGAATATTTCAAAATAAAATACCATGACAAAAGCAAACAAGTACTTTCTCCGCAGGAGGTCTCATTCGTAACAAAACAGGAAAATTTCCAGACGCAAATAAGCCTTAAAAGCTTTACGGTTCTGAAGAAATTTACGGTTGTTAAGGAGAGTCAAAATAAGTAAACAGACATAGGTACCTAAACAAATAAATTTTCGAATACGCGAAACAAATATTGTGAACTGTCAATGTATTCTAACCAAACTGTTATTGATGGTTTATGGGGGATACTTTCCAGTTCTATGCCATATTCAGTGTCATATAGTTATAATATTTTAACACCAATTATATATAATTGGTGCATAAAAACAATAAAATTAGTTTAAGACTTTAATGTTACGGGTACTCACCATATGCAGTCAGTTAGTTATTTCTTTTTGCCGATATTTCGACCCAATTACAAATTAAACTGTGAGCTAGAAATTAACCAATCTAGACAATGTCGCTAGTCTTTAGTTACAACCAAATACTGCACAAATATTATTTGCACTCCATTTTACACTTGAGATGATCATAAGCAGCCATCTTGTGCTAATTTAGGAGTTACCTGGTAAACATTTATTAGCTGCAATAAACATTTTACTGATCTATTTTATTACAATGGCGACAATTATGTTACTTAAAAAGTTAAAGGAATTGTTTACCGAGGTGAACAATTTCATTAACTTTTCAGATTTTTGAATTATATAATAACGTTCCAATTCCATTAAGTGTTCATCCAGTGGCCGCAATCTAGCCACTTTGTTTGTTACATCTAATAAACATCCTAAATAATTACCTACAGTTTGTTTCTTAGTACTATCTCTAGTGGAATAAGGGTACCAAAGTAAAATGCTTGGAAAATTATACTTTGTTTAAGGCAGGATGCACGCTACACTGGAGCGAGACGGTTGCGCGCCGTGGCTCGGAACATTCGCGAAAGGTTAAACTCTAAATGTACCTTAACGTTTACGTTTTTTAAACCCTATTAAATGCAGTTAAGATTAAAAATCGTTTGGAAATAAACGGGCGCTTACAGCATTTTACGCGTAAACTGGTGTACAGTTTCGTTCTTCGCGTGGTTAGTTAAGTCCGTGCGACGGGTTCTGGAAAAGGCAATCGTAACGCATTGCGTTAAAGTATTTAACCAGGGATTGCTGGAAGTTTCTATGGCCTTTTTGATCCATGTTCTTTCCGTTCCATGAACCGCTTCCGCCGCTGCTCCTTCCGTCTCGAGTTGCTGGCTGCAGACATTCCTGAGCCGGACACCGGACCCGGCTCAAGAATGCCGACCAGACGGGCGCATTGATGGTATGATAGCTTAATGTACCCTACAGCCAACAACGCTCTCACCGGCATACCTTGCAAGATATTCAAGGCTGTTCTTACTGTTACTTGCGATTCTTACTCAGATCATTCACCGACCATATGTACATACAGTGAATATATATATATATATTATTGTATATAGGTACCTTATATAACATCATCATAACAGTCTTTAAATAACTCACGAAAGACGAGAAAGAATCGAAAAATTAGAATTTATAAATATTATAGTTTATATATGTATATAAGGACACTTGTTATTTTTATTTTATTTCACAAAAAACACAATTTACTTATATGTGCCATTATTATGTACATATATGTCATGAGATTTCCACTTCGTCTCGATCTGCGAACAATATCTTTAAACCTGTCATTTTCATGTAACGCAGGTCAAAATTTCACACTGATCTTTTCCCTTTATCGCATGTAATAAATAGATATACCAATTATATTAGAAACTATTAAATTTTCAAAATTATGACGTCATATTAGCGTTGACATAATTGTACATTTTGTACGTTTCATTTTACATTTATACACGCTAATAGAAATTCTGACAGGCTTTTATCTTACGTTAAACATTATGAAAAACCCGGACCAGACGTCAGGATAATGTCACTTTTTATCAAATTCTATGAATCGTGAGAATAGTTATGGGACGCGCTCTCATATCTCGTAAGTTACTGGCTCCATTCATGGAATAACATATCGTTTGGTCCCACGGCTCCCACGCACATTTGTGAACCATATGGTACATGAACCATGCCCTCCACCAAGAAATGTTCAATAAAAACTAGCATTTTTTTGACATCAATTAAAAAAAGTAAAATCTTCCAGTTATATTTACCTACTTTGACATAGAAACAATATTTGTAAATAATACTACTATTGTGTTCTTTCTACCTTTAACTTGCCTTTAAAATTACCTGTATTTGTGTTGTATTAAGTATTCGTTTACACAAAGTTAAGTATTTTAATGTAAAGTACATTATATATATCTGAAAAATTTAGTGCGTTCATTTTCATTAAGTTGCCAAAACAATTCGAAAGACCTAAAAGATCCGTCGTTTACTACTATTACACACATATGGTGACTTTCTTATAACTTAATTCGTATCAGTCTGCGTGACAGAGTCCATGCACGTATATTTTCGGCTAACCAAAGGCGTTGTACAGATTTGTCAATGAGGATTCAAGAGTTATGGGAACATTTTTTCATGCGCGTAACGGTTTTTGTATTATTTTTTTGTCGTATTTGACCGTGTGAAGGGACCTCAATGGATGCAGCATGTGAACGGGTCGACCATTTATGTAAGACCTGCGGTATTGCCTTCCGATTCCCTCCTTACGAGTAATAACGCATCGAGCAAGAGGCGGGGAAGGTCATCAATAACTAGTTATAAACTAGACTCCTTCAATGAGCCGTTTCTTTGAGAATCGTCTTTCTTTGAACACATTGTTTGAAAATTTCACACGATGTTACAGAGAACGTGGGAGGAAATGTTTTCCAAGAAATTGCACAATTGGTACCTATTAAATAAAGGCTACATCAATCTTTCAGTATAATAATTTTATAATTAGATATATAATTTTGATATGAACATTGTTTGAAGCATTAAGAAAGGTGTTTTATATATTGTATTTATTTTGTTATATGTATGCCTGTATAATATTATATATTTCAAAACGGTTGCTGTAAGCGTAAATAGGTACTTCTATTATTATATCAGATATATTATCATCAGTTAATAGAGATTAATATCTATAGTAATTACCTTGGAGTATGGTACCAATACAGTATCTAATCTACTGTTTGTCATTACTTAAGGTAATAATTCTCATGGTAAATTTCCGCATAACTACTTGCATAACTATATAATCGATAATCGAATAACTGTACCCATTCGAATATTACAGATTAATGAATACGAACATAATTTCATCTTTTTTTTTAAATAAATATATTCCAAACACAAAATTATAGCATAAAAGTTAAAACACAGATAAATGTTATACAATACGATTGGTACCATTTACGATTACGATTACTTACGATTGAAAACAAAATCCGATTCTAAGTGAAAATATTGGCAGTGTGGACCCAACCTAAATAGACTTGAAAGCGGCAACGATACATCGATTTCACAAAATCGACGTGTACTGTTTACATGTAGTATTTACATTTTTACCATTGAACGCAAACCACAAATAGTTCTACTTGGAACATTGAAATTTAATGAAAGTATTTGCCGATTAATGGGATGGTCTAAATTATTTTACTTTTTAATTTACAGTGATTTTAAGACTGGATGAGATTGTAACTATCGTAGTGTTTAAATTCAAAATACTTGTACTTCTTAAGGTTTTAAAATAAAAATAATAAATAAATGTAAAACAATAAAGTGATCAAATTCCTTATTTACTCTCTGTTTAATTATTTAACAGGTTTATCTTCAAGATAATTAAAACGTAGAGTTGACCATCTACTCAGGAGTTTGTGTTCTCTGTTGGAGTAGGTGTTTTAACTTAAATTTAAGTTTTAACTTAACTTTAATATAACTAGTATACATTTTAAAGGTGGTTCGTCGGTTCCGAAGTCAAATGCTTTGTGGTTCGACTCCGGGAGCACCACCGCCGCACCTATTCATGCTGTTGTTTTGGTTTGAAGCGTGTGGTAAGGGAGATATCCGAGTCGATTCAGCTACTTAGATAAGCAAAACATCTGTAGCCAGCCTAAGGTAAGACTATTATTTTATTTGGAGTTATTAGAAATATTCATAAGAAGAGTGGCCATTTGTCATCAGATAGACGGTATGTTCTTTTGCTACTTTAATACTATAAATATTTAACGCAGCGTTAGATGTTCTTCGTATATACTTAATGGAGTTACGATGACGTGCACTAATACAGACAAAAAATGAGCCTTCCCGTGCATCCGTGGAATGCAGTTCTGACCGTCCTTCAAGCTATTAAGGGACGACGACTCGGCCTAAATTACCATAACGTGCTCAAACTCGTTAAAATAAAATTAGTTAATTGACTTAAACCTTACTTCGGTCACATTTCATATACATGTACTCGAGCATTTGGACAACCCTACTCAAGCCGGTTCCAAATGTGACAAACTATACAATATTACTGAAATATTAGTTTAAAACTACTTTTATGTTAGTCATCTTATATTGGTATTATTTGAGAGGAACTTTAAAGGTCAACTTTTTACGTAACGTCTTGCGTCTTATTATTACTTACCCTATATACTAAGATTAATTTTCATACTCGAAATAGATACAAGAAGTTTTGAGACACTCTGTATAGTTAATTATAATAAGGAAAGAATTGTTTCTTTGTAATCGATAAGATCTAAAATCACAAACAAATGAAATATAATTATGTACCAGAAAGACATATTACTAATATCATAAATGCGAAATGTGAGAATGTACGTATGTTTGTTGATCTTCCACGCAAAACTACTGATTGGATTTGGTTGAAACTTGACACACAGATAGTTTATGGCCTGGATTATTACATATTTTAACAGTAGTACTGTCTCAAGCGGGCGGTGCCGCAGTAATAAGCTAGTTTTTCATAAGTAACATAGGTTACATTTTGTTCACCGCGCCACCACGGATAAAACAGCGGGACGTAGTAGTAAAATAAGCAAATAAAATTAAATAAATAAAATACAAAATCATTTAATAAGTATGTATGACTTGAATAAGGAACCAGTTCAGGTTGAGATCTTAATCATAACAACATGCAATTTTTTATTTATTTTAACACTGATTGATTTTAGTCTGAACAAATTTCAGATACTCAATAATCATGATTTGTGAAGTTTCTATCCAAATCTTTATCATTGATTTCCTAAAACCAATAAAAAATATCTACACTACAGTTTTGTTATCATAAAGCGATAAGAAGCAGTGATTATAGATTATAGCAGATAGAATTTGGTTTCAGCTGAATCTGAATTTGGTATTGCCTAAAATTATTACAAAAACTGTATAATAAACACATAAGCCCGACATCTTATGAATCATCGTCAATAAATTAGTGGCCCACTACTAGGCATGGGTCTTCTCTCAGAATGTGTGAGCTTTAGGCCACCGCGCTGGCCAGGAATTGGAAGGCTTCACACATCTTTGAGAACCCTTTTTTTAACTCTCAGGTGTGCAAATTTCCTCACGATGTTATCCTTTACCGTAAAGCAGTGATAATTATTTTTTAATAAGCACATATTTTTTGCGGAATCAGTGGTACGTGCCAGGGAATCGCAATTCGAATTCTATACTGAGGGGCCGAGTTTCAACCATAAGGCTATCATTACTTCATCGTATGAATAGTAGTAAAAATATTAAAAGCAAGGTTTCTCCATTCTACTTTCTTATTTTTCCTTATTTCTTTTCTTTACCTGATTTCCACTCCTGATTTCTACCTATGCAATGAGAAGACACATTATGTGCTACGTCATTGTAGCTAAAGGTGTGTGATATGTGCAAGGTTCATAAATATGATTAGTAACAGCATTGAAAGCAATGTGTCAGTATATCAGGTTGTGTCAATATAGCAAATACTTAGGACAAGAGTTAAGCATGGATCACAGCTGTCCATGGAATGCATTTCTACTTGCACGGTATAAACAAGATATTATTATAAAAACAAAACACAACTGCTAGAACCGAAATTTACAGTCGGGTATTTATTTTGTATTATATTCATTTATTTAACGCTTTTTAGGAGCTTGCCTCTACATATTAACATAAAAGTGTTATGATATACATAGGTATTATATATTTGTCTATTATACAGGTTTTATTTTATAACCATATTGATATAATAATAAAAGAAAATCCCTCCCTCTGTTCATTATTCTGTTCACAGGTGCCATATTTCAAAGTTATATAACTTATATATCACTATGATAACTGAGACGATTCTAATAATATGGCACATATTACCATCTGTCAAGTCGTTTGGGCTGTAGAGCGTGCCAAAGAAATTGCCATACATACAAACATACGCTCAAGAAAGCTTCTTCTGACGCAGTCGGATAAGCTCTTTCCACTGGTTCTAGCACACATTCGCAATCCATAATGCGATATGTAAGCGATTGGCAAAAGTATCTCGGTGTTTGACCTTTGGCGGCATGCGGCTGGCGCGCGGTCGCGTTCTCACGGGAACGCGGTGATTGCGCTGGGCTGTGCACCGCGGCCGCCGCGATACTAACTCTGGATAGGGTATTTAAACATTTATTTAATAGAATTGACATAGAAAACCTATAATCAGCTCTTTAGGTGTTAGGCCCTTTATCTATCAATATAGCCAGATACTAATCTGGCTATTTTGATAGGCTTTTTTTTTGGGTCGTCAAATCGTAGACATCGGTGTATATGATTTCACGACCCAAAAACGATTTTTATGGTTAGAACGCAAATTTTCTCAGTTAAATCTTACCTTCACATTTTAAGGCGAGTTTTAGGAATATGGTACCAAGGTAAATTTCAAAAGTGATCTACGAGAAAAAAATATGGGAAAAGAAAAGACTCATAACTGTAATTGATTTAAAATGGATTGCCGTCTATTGGTATGAGTAATAATTTGTTACTCATTCTTCATTGAAGATGGGATTAGATCAAGCGAACATAGAGCAAGAGCAAAAGCATAGAACGACGTTGATTGTTATTCTTTTGTTGCATACGACAACGTTTGCCACCAAAAGATTACTACCAAGCAAGAACCATAACAAAGTAAAATAGCAAATCTTGCATAATTATGCTCGAAAGAAGAGATTGATTCGAACATTCGAGCGGCGAGTCGGAATAGAACGTGTGAGTGCGCTCGTTCTATCCCTACTCCATCTGCCATTTTTTATAATAAGCTCGTTTGCTACTTGTAGGCAAAAGACCATTTAGTACTTTATGGTTCACTTACCGTAGGTGACAGTTGCCATTTTTATAATTTACAAATTCACAAGCGTGTCATTGTTTCCTCCTGACATATTGAACCTACTACCGAACCTAATTTTCAACCCATCCTGGGTTGAAAATTTATCACTTAATTCTTTCTTCAACAATTAGTATCACTAAATCAATATAAATATGATTAATAAGACACTGATCTCTCATATAAAAGAAAGTTATAAGAAATTCCCATAGAAGTAAGAACTTAAAAAATAACGAACGGAGATATATCTATATACGTATAGCTCATAAAAAGCGTTCGGTGGCGATGACGCGAGTTTCTTGTATTTTGTTCACGCAAAAAGTGTTTAACGCGCCTAAAGAAGTTTTTACTCAAAAAAATGTATAAAAAATATACCCGCTCCATACACAAGTTAAGTAGCTTCTGTATGAATTCACCGCAATGCGACTTTTCCCAATGCAGCGAGCAGCGAGCGACCGCGAGTCGTTTCCAATCAACAATGGAATGCATCCACTTTTTGGTCCGCTCTCCATCTCGGCCGGTTACATCGAGTTTTTATCCTGATCCATTACATTCTCGAACGGATCTGATACCGTCATTCGTAAGTCCACGAGATTCATATAATCGTTAAAAAGAAGAATCATTAATGTGTGCATGAAAAATTGTATTTGCGTGTTTTCATAGTCCGATTTCAGGCCTATTTTCATTTTAAACTTCTTTATAGAATGTATTTGCTACTTAATCTCTTAATTGGAAGTAAGCTTGCTAGTAACATAGTAACTAAGCACCGATTTTAGTAGTTGTCTTAACTTCAGCAAACCCTCTTCTACTGATTCGAGGTCATGCTAAATACTGACCTCAACTGCAATGACTTGGCGTATTGTACTCCTTCTCTCTTGAACTTAGAAGGTCCATATCGATCTGATATTATATATTTTATTCATTATTTATTTTTAATAAAGTATAACTAAATATTTTTAATTAAGAGTCTAGTACATTATAGCCAATGAATTATAAAATACCTAATCGCATTTTTGAGGACGTTTTCACACAATAAAGCCGATATGTTTCTTCGTACTTTTATGCAATAATAGTCGAGTCCCTGCATTAAATGATCTTATAAATACAAAAAAAAACACCACATCTACTTCAGCTCTCGCAAATCTAGAAGCCATGCTCAACACAACAAAGTAAAACGCTTTAGCAGAGGATAGAGTTATAAAATTGTGCTTCATAAATTTTAATATAGCCAATAAAATAGGCGGCTCTAATTATTTTGTTACATAATAGGTATCTATCTTAGTAAGTAATAGCTTTCCTAGAAAGAAACTTGTTAAATACAGGAAGTCAGTAAGGCATAAAAATAAGAGCGTAATTAAGTGTACTCTAAGGATACTAACCTAAATTATCGCGGATAAATTTACAGATTAGATACATTGAAAGTTATGGCGCATTCTTATATTATATTTTTAAGAAATTAGCGCAAATTTATGATTTATTTAGGAATCTTAGGATGTAAAAATTCTACGCTAAATTACTATACTTATTACTGTCACAATGAGACAACTTAAGGGAGGATAAGAATGAGACGAAAGATATAAATAAAACTATTGTAATATCATGCATTCCTAAAAAAGAAGTCTTACATGTTAAATAATCCAATGACATCACTATTCGATGACGAGATTCAAGTGAATTTCAAGACTCTTTCGGCGAAACATTCGATGAGAGCTAGGGCTTCAGCTTTGTAGCGGACTCTCGTAGGATATTCAAGAATATTATAATGTTCCTTAAACAAGAAAAATACACATTTTCCCAAAAATATTAAGTAGTCCGTAAATGTCAGACGAAGTCTCTAAATTTAGCAGCAAATGAACGTTATAGCTACGACCACCTACATACTGCAGAGGTTCAAATGTATGGTGATGATTATGTTTTGACCACAGGTCCTTCTATCTACGAAGATCTATAGTCAACGCTTAGCGCTTGCTCTAATGCTGAAATGGCTGAAAAATCAGATCACTTGAATGGTGGAAAGTGTATATTATATCTGAATTATAAAAAAAAATGTTATTAGTGTCACAAACTATAGATGTCAGTAACGCCTGTGGTGAGTCCAAATTATGATGACGATGTTGTTTTCATAACTATGACGTCTACGGCGACCTTTGCATCCAAGAAATGCCTGCCATGCCCCCGACATGATTGGAAAATCAAATCTTTGTCTAAAAATCCTAAACATCAGAATCACAAAAGGTCCCGTCTTGATTAATCAGCCAATTACATACAAAGAGGTGAAACGGACTTCGGTACGCGCCCACATGAGTTAGGAATGTCACAAGACAGTACCTACGCATTAAGTGGCTGAAGGTTGCGGCCCTCGGTGCATTAGAATAACATCCAATGACTCAGAATCGCCCACGCGACCTACGCGTCCGATGCACCGTCTTACAAATTTACCTTAATAGCTCCGATCAGATAGCCTTAATTCCCCCTGATACGCACATTGTTAAACGAATTAAAGTTTTATTATCTGCCTACTTCTGTAGTTTACTGGACCATGTAATTACTCGACTATACATGATACCGGACTAAACGACCCTTGGCAGAAACTTGACCGTGGCGCCCTCATCTCTTAATTGGTTGTCTGTAAAATCGGTTTACAGGCAACGTTAGCAAGTAAATACGTGCTGACATCATAAATAAACATAAATGAAAAAAAAAGAATTTTGGAAATCGGTCCACTATTAGTGGGGAAAATCGATGAACATACATAAAAAAAAATACATACAGTCGAACATAGAACCACCTTCTTTTCGAAGTCGGTTAAATAGAGGAATTCGAGTCGTTGGAATGAAAGAGCCATAGAGCATACAGTTTGAGGAACTGGCTTTAACATCTTAAATCGTTACAACATCATTGAGGTAATCATTCGTTATACGAATATTTATTTTTGTTACAAACAAACACATTTATTTAATAGTATTATAGGTACTAGTCAAGTTCAAATTCCGTTTAGGTACGAGTACACTCTTAAATAATGAATAAAAATTTCTGGGTGTTTACGTAATTATTTTTGTATATTTATTGAACCTGTCTGGAGTTCAGTACGATACTTAGTATGGACTTTGAGTAGGATATTATTTTATTATAACATCTGTTAGAGTTAGAAGTACTAGTACTTGAGGACGATAGTGTAAGATATTTTATAATATATTTTCTAAGCTCTTAGACTTCTGAAAAAGGTCTGAATAGCTCAGTGCTACATTTCAAGCATGAGTAGACTCCACATATATAAAAGACATGTTGTACCGAAAACGATAAGCTATAATACTTTTTGAAATAAAAAATATAAGATTGGATTGCATTTGTTATTTGATTAACAATGAATCGTCAACTAATTGCCGTCCCTTTGCTTTCAGCATGGGCCCTTATAATTATAAAGGGTAGGTAATAATCAACCATGATGGTCAAATACGAAGTCGTAGAGAATTTTTGGGGTAAAAGAGTCATCGAATGGAGACCACGTTTGAGCAAAAGGAGTATTGGCTGCCTCCGACCAGGTGGACTGATGTCCTGAAGTAGACGGCGGGTATTCACTGGATTTATATGGGTCAGGAGCTGACGGAATGGCGCAGATAAGAGGAGGCCTATATCCAGCAGTGGACTTCGAAGGGTTGATGGATGGATGACAATTATTTGTAATGTATTCGGTATATAAACCTCTGATCCTACCCTAAAAACACGTACAAGCAAGTACCTAGAAACCCACACATAAATACACATTTAATTCGCTTAATTTAATGTTCATTTTCCTTTTTCTGTTATTTTTTTTAATTTCTTCCCCATGCAGATAAACTTAGTTTACCT
>DWLI01002878.1:0-12519 GCA_018249915.1 Cecropterus dorantes dorantes
ATGGCTTTTTGAAGTGAAAAATTGTTTAGCGACGTTGTGAACTTTTTGTAACGGGTAAGAAATGCTAAACTCGCATCAGGGTCACGTGACCTGATCGAAAATTCGTAAGACGGAGAGCTTGCGTGAATGTGCGTGTGTTTGAGTTCTGAAGTGTTAAATATTTAATGTCATATAAATTGTCATGTTTGTGTACGATAGCGCAATAAATGAATATTGTATTTAACTGCACAAATGATAGTTCTTTTATCTTGATAATTAAAACAATTCGTGCAAAATATTCTCTACCATTCAAAAATATCAAAAATGCAAGTCGTCAATATTCAAGTTTTTACTTCTGCCGGCAATCCCGGAGTGACACCCGTTTGATTTTTTTTTCAAAATGCTCTCAGGCGTTTTTATATAATAAAACATACAGGATTTATAAACGCAAAATAGCCAAGTGAAAATTTAAAGTGGAATTATATTCTAAATTCAATAAATACCTTATGTAAATAAATTATTTGTAAATATTTTACTCAGTTATATAAATAAGTAGAAAACATTGTTGGTGTAGCAATACAAGAAATTGTATTTCAAATTAATTTAAAGACTTTATGTATTGTTTTACGTTAAAATTTCAGAATAATATATATACTGAACTTGGTAGCTATTTAGGTCTCAATTATTTTGTTGACTAAGTAGACACTTGAAGGTGGTAGAACTCTTTGTGATTCGACTCCGGAAGCACTATCGCCACACCTATTTCTGCCTAATAACAGCAGCATTATGTGCTGCTGTGTTCTGGTCTAAAGGGTGTGGTAAGGGAGACATACTTTCCGAAAGGTCTTAGTACTCAGGGGTAGCAACGCATCTGTGGTTAGGTGAGGCTTTGATCTTATCGAGGGTTGATTACAGATGTCTATGGGCGGCAATAGCCACTTACCATCAGGTGGGCTGCATGCTCGTTTGCTACTTCCACACAAAAAGGGGGTAGCAAAGCAGCAATTTGTAGAAGTAGTATTCGAATGAGCGATAAACAAAGCAAAATTGCTTGTTTCCATAAATCCTGACAAGTTTAAAATGCTTAGAGTTGAACGCAAAGTCGGTTTTAAGTACGGTGCAAAAGTGAGTCTATTAATATTACCTATTTCAACGTTTTGAAACGCAGGTACTGGACAATCTCTATATCTATACTAATATTATTAAGCAGTAGAGTTTGTTTAGTTGAGCGGACTAATCTCAGGATCTATTGGTTCGAATTTAAAAAATATTTTTGTATTGAACCTTTATTGAGGAAGACTATAGGCTATATAACATCACGCTTTGTTTGTTTTTTTTTTGTCTTTCTTATTTAGTGAAATATAAACAAGAGGGATACAGCTTTAAATTCGGACGTAAAAATCTTAAATCATTTTCATTAAACATAAATATATTTAATGTAATCAAATAATTTCGATATATTGACTCAGTTCTGCACACACGACAGAAATCTAATTGAATAATAATCATAATAATAAATAATAAAATATGTTTCAACATAAGGGTTATGCTTTATTTATTTATGCTCATGCTCTTTGAAAAATATATTAAGTAATCACTGCAGCACATATTCAGACGCGGATTTCGCCACACATTTCGCGGATGATTGCGAAAGCGTGCCCGTGTTCCCGCCGTACGGTGCGAGGAGAAAACCCAATGGGGGTTTAGCCGGTAAGAGTCCGGCATAACCCAGCTGCTTCTCCGAGCGGCTTGGTATACATGAGGATTACCCACTATAAAAAAAAAAAATATTCGGACGTCTTATTTCGCATATACCAAACGAAAACTCTTATACAAGCTACGAAGAAAAATCGTAGCGTGATTCAGAAAGGGTTACAGCGCCATCTAGTTGTAGCGCCGATAACTGTTTTCGTAACGCATTTTCGCTTCATCAATTTCAAATCTCAATGATTCTAATGAAGTTTCACTTCAAAAACGCAAAAAAAAAAAACAAATACCTTATGTAACAAAATTACATAACAGGGCACTAACAGGTTAACTGTTAACATTTAAGCAAAGTACACAGCGAGATTTATAAAAAAACTGCTGAAAAAGGTCGGGTTGGCTTCTGTTAATTAAAACTGCCGCGACTCGTCCGTAACGACCGGCCGAGGGGTGTGACCCAAGTGATGAGCTTACACCGATTTTAATTAAGTAAAATGAAATAAAAATTTATAGGGTATTCAAATTTTGCGTTCGATAGCAGCGAAGGTAGACGTTGGAATAAGTTAAGTAATATGTGCCCTTCGTACGAGGTACTCTGGGTCTTTCTGTTTTTGCATGTGTCTTTTGAACTTCAATGGGGCCCTAGTGTATTCTACTATGAGTATTTAACGTTATTATTATCTATCATATATTTTTGAATTGATAACGTGTGGAAAAGTTGGCATTTTTTAGGGTGGTAAAGAAAAACATTGAACTAACGACATTGTTGCCGTAACCGACACCTCTGTATACAAGTATGTACATATATTGTGTATGTACGTATAAAAAAACACATGTCGTCAACCCATTATTGTGCCACTGCTGGCACGGGTCTTCTCTCAGACTGAGATAGTTTCAGGCCATAGTCCACCGCGCTGGCCAAGTGCATATTGGTAGACTTCACACACCTTTAAGAACTCTTTAAAGAACTCTCGGATGTGTAGGTTTCCTCACGATGTTTTCCTTCACCGTAAAGCAATGATAACCGCAAGCAAATTCTGTAGATACAGTATGTACGTACTTACATATGTGTATCATGTATGTGAGATTAGATATTTTCCCTTCTGTCAGCATTCCCGAAGTGCCACTGGTTATCCTACCGCCATAACGACATTTCATTTCAATAACGTGATTAAAAATGATATTTACTAACCGCGTCCTCCTGTGAGCCGCGTCGGCCCGACCCTAATACAGCGGGGTCGCTTACAAAGTCGCCGAGTGGGCGCTTTCATTTGTAGCTTACCTGAAAAGATACGTTTCAATAAAAAACACATTATTATTACGAGATTGATCCTACATTACAAATCTGACCTACTTTACCATAATATAATTGCTGGTTAAGGTATGGTAATTTACCTCAGGGATTACAAGAGAAAACATGATATTTAGTGCTTCCACCAAAACCCACAGTAGCTTTCATTTTAGATTTTTACATATCTTAAATATTAAATGGCATTAAGACTGCTACGTTTTACTAATTGTTTAAAACAAAGACATACGAGGCGTCAGTTAGTCAGGAAGGAACGGAATGGTCAGAAAGGAAAAACTTTAACCCTATTTGCGATTGATCATAAATGGTATTGACTATATTTACCAAAATTAGAACTGCATGTTTGTTTTTTTTTTTAAATAAGTCATATATTTTCTAACTTTTAAAAATAAAGGAACCCTGTAAGATTCCTTATTAGCTTAAAAGCGTTAAAAGATACGTTTGCATGAACAAATACGCGTGAAACGTAACAAATGTGTGATTTGCAAACATTTATATAGACCTCTATATAAATGTTTGAAAATCACACATTTGTAATTGGAACTTGAAACTAACATAACTTGGAATATTCCAGAAAAGCATTAAGTCCACGTTTGTACACATTTTTTTGGACGGTACATAAAGAATAAATAAATAATAATGATATCATAAAAAAATATTTTACATAGAAGATTTTCATATTATATTTACCACGCTTTACAATTGTACAACACAATATCGAACTTACAAAGGCAAGGTCTTCGCAGTTCTGACTTTGGACGAGATGACAAAGGCCTTGTAAATAAATTCAACATAAATATTTTATGATGACTTAGAACATTTCACTTTCAAATGAACCTGTATTAATATTATATTATGTACCCTGAGGGACATTAACATCGCTTGTGTACGGTCAAAGGAATTTCGTAGTAGATTGAATAAGTAAAGACTACGGCTATTCAGGTACTAGTTAGCCGTTTTAAGGAGATCACTTGAGATCTCTTTGTGTTAGAGATTGGACGAAGAGAGAAACGGGACGGAAAAACGCAGATTGAGAAAGAGAAGGAGAAGCCTATAGAGATTAAAAATGAAATACTCGTAGAACGTAGTTTCGTCGTCGTGATCTAGCAAACTGTGTTGAGCGCCGACTTCGGAACTATATACTATGTACTGTCTTTGTACTAAACCGGCATATATTTGAATTATTTTTTACTTTTCTGTGGCATGGAAGTCGGTGATATTTTTTGTTAATTTTTTTTTATTAATTTTTTTTGCTACATCAATTTCATTACGAACATAATTGGGATTAATAAGGTTATACTATACATCTATAACTAGCTACAGCATCTCAAAGCTTTCAGCCTGCCAATATTTAATTGAGGAAAGATGAAGAATAAATTACCTTAAATTAGCCGGCTCCTTGCATCTGTCTTCGTAACCAATTTGCGGTTTTACGTGCCCGCAATATCGAGTGGGATGAAGCGAGGAATTAGTGATTTTGTTGATAATTTAGACGCACGCTTAACCACCAACTATGTATTTATCGATAATAGTATCTTAGAGATTGTATTGATTAGAGATAGGGTAATGTGTGTTTTAAAGTTACACTTTCTAAATTATTTGATCACAAGCGGACGCTTTACATTAAAAGTGTATTGGAACAGATCAATGTACTCTTAAATAATTAAATCTATAAATATAAAACTCTTCCGTTACTGAGTAACTGACTGGCAAAGAACGCAAATTTAATTTGAAGATTCTTTAGGAGTGTAGAGGGGGGATTTTTTCACCTTTTCACCCCCTTTTTCCAAGGGGTTTTTTCGTATTTTTCATCCCCTTTTTCCAAAAGATGAAAAATTTTTATATGAAAGTTCTACACCGTTGACGTTAGTAGTATAACATTACGCTATGTTTTTATGTTTGGTTTTTTTCTTATGTAGTAGCGTGTGAAACCGCGAGGCACCTTTAGTTTAATATAAGTTTTTATTCACAATGAACCAAAAGTAAGTGTAGTTCCTGGACTTCTGCTGAGAAATAATTTGAAAAAGTTTTAAAAAAGTTTAAAGTTGAGTCAGATACGAGCAACAGTTGGGTGAAAAAAAAAATCTGGCCTGACGGTAAGAGCTTACGTCAGGTGAATTACTTACATAAGGATTGGCGATAGTTTGTACTGTTTACCAATACTCATAATAAGACAAAAGATAATTTTACAAAGTAATATACATGAGAGGGTCTGGAGTTGATCGATAAAGTTACGAAATAAGCATAATCGAAACGAACTAAAGTTGGTACAGTCGTTAGGCATTGTCAAAATGTTTTTGAAGTGTTGTTAGATGGAGTTTAGGAGTGTAGGCTTTGATAACAGATGGAATGGATGATATCCTATTAAATTTTCTTATTAAAGTTTTTAATTTGGGTCATTCATGTTCTTTCCATCCAGCAGTGGCCTGATTCAGTCCAATGATGATAATGATTATGATGACGACGACGACGATGATGATGATGTTCTTTTTAATGATAAGAAAAAACTTATTCACAAAATATACACCTAGAATCAATTAAAATAATTAAAAATATTAATAAATAAATTTGCCATTATCCAACAGTGGCCTGATGGAAGCTAATGTATCATCATTACCTTGATCATCAAGCTGATGATCAAGCTAATGATTTAATGATTTAATGATTTAATGATGATGACGATGATGATGATGTTTTTTTAATGATAAGAAAAAAACTTTTTATTCACAAAAAAACACATAACTGGTCTAGAATCAAGTAAAATAATTAAAGATATTAATACAAAATTTGTCATTATCCAGCAGTGGCCTGATGGAGGCTAATGATGATGACGAAGTTCTTTTTAATGATAAGAAAAAACTTATTATTCACAAAATATACACATAACTGTTCTAGAATTAAGTAAAATAATTAAAAATATTAATAGAAATTTTGCCAATATCACGCAGTGGCCTGATGAAGGCTAATGATGATAATGACAATGATGATGATGATGTTGATGATGATGATGTTATTTTAATGATAAGAAAAAACTTATTAATTACAAAATATACTCATAACTGATTTAGACACAAGTGACATAGTTAAAATATTAATACAAAAAGCCTTACTGCTTAAAAAGGATTTTATCGTTTTTCTTAGGGTTCCGTACCCAAAGAGTAAAAGGAGTTTACTTTACTAAGACTTCTTTGTCTGTTCGTTTGTCGTTTATTAGGAAATCTCATGAAATTTTCACAGATCATGCCGATTCCTACTTCTAATGTCAACCGTCAAAATATTTTGAACTTGGTCGTTTGAACCGTTTTTAGTTGAGGTCGTATTCCGTATGGGTGGTTAAAATTATCAGCACATCTAATTTTATTTATAATCTTAATAAAATAAGTGACATTTTATAATGAATCTTCTTTTACCGATATATTTCATTACAATATTTACAATAATTAACTTCTAACACCCCGCTAACACATACTACTACTAAAAGTCTTATTACTTATTTCTCATTATTTTTAACTTATAGAAAATTATTTTCAATCTTTTGTTCAGTTAGTTAAAAAAGCGCCTTATTAACTATTATTTATTACTTAACTACCTTACTTAACCGCTTCGTATTTATTCGCTCTTTGCCAAACCAGCATTTTGTACAGCGGTTTGTAATTCAAAATAGAATTTCCGTTTGAGTGCAAAATTGACACAATTCACCTTTTCAAACAGGTTTACGTTTTTGATTTTGCAGTAATTTAATTCCAGCGCGAATTAATTCAATTTGTGTTATTTACACAAAATATCTAATTCGGTCATAACTCAACAAAACAAATGCCTGATTGGTGCAAACAAGCGCAAATACTCTACATACTTCCCTTTATATTCTCCGTCAACCCATTATTGTGCCACTGCTTGCACAGGTCTTCTCTCAGACTGAGAGAGTTTCAGGCCACAGTCCACCGCGTTGGCCAAGTGCGAATTGGTAGACTTCACACACCTTTAAGAACTTTTTGAAGAACTCTCGGATGTGTAGGTATCCTCACGATGTTTTCCTTCACCGTAAAGCAGTGATAATTAACTTCTAATACGCATATAATTTTTTTGGGAAAAATCAGTGGTGCTTGCATGGGATTCGAACCCCGGATTCCCGATCGGGAGCCTGAGTTTCAAGCATTCGGCTATCACTGCTCGGCTATTCGGTTATTATATCTCTTTATATACATATGATCTATTTCACTGATGTGATGACTGATAGTACTGTGGGATGAAGGGCCTATCTCATACAGTTCAAAGATTCATTTCCGGATATGTATATTTGATTCTTTAGCCATCTGCATCAGGACGAGATTAATGTTTTTTCAGCGTATGTATGTATCTATGTTTGTATGTATGTATGACAATTTCTTTAGGACGTCCAATTCACAGTCCGTTAGAATCGTCATAGTTAACAGAATGAAATATAATTTTTAAACATGGCGCACATAGACATTAGGAATTTCTTTAACGGTAATTGTTCCTTACCGTTAAAGAAATTCCTAATGTCATCATGAGTAAACCTAAAGACTTGACAATTCCTACAAAGTTGTCTAAGTTTAATAATCTGCAATACGTGCAAATTGTGTCTCATGTTATTAGCACTTTTTCTAATATACACATGAAAAACATGAGACTATGATTTCTATAAGCTTAATGTAGCAACGAGTACGCACTTCATCCGAGGGTCAGTGGGTATGGGCGCTTATGGTCAAATATAAACAAACAACTTCATTTTAAACAGTAGGTATATCTTAGGTCTATTACTGTTGCTATTTTCAATTACTAACATGGTTGCCTCACATGAAAGTGAGCTGTCAACCACATCCATTTATCGAAACGCAAGAACTGCTTCACGCAAAATAGGAGGACGGATATACCAAGTCGAACCATACTTGATATACATTGAAAAACAAACTACATCATAATTAAGTTACTACTTCCATGTGGGTGTTGAATGAAAATATGTGTATAAGTTTATTTATATTATAGAAGTAGCACTTGATGTATAAATGTATATATCAGTTGTAAACCCCAGATACGATCAGATTCTTACCTGAGATTAGCCACAGATGAGTTGCTACCCTTAGGAAAGTTGGGAAACCTCGGATAAGTATGTCTCCCTTACCACACCCTTCAGACCAGAACAAAGCAATGCATAACACCGCTGTTAATGCAGGAATATGTATGGCGATGGTACTAAATCGAACCACATAGAGTTCTACGACCTTTAATTTTGTAAGACTCACACAACACTCACACATTTGCAAAATACAAACATAATAGAAGTTTAATTATTGCGAATATTGAACTATTGGGAATTGAACAAATTAATCCAGTCAACTATGAATCTGATCAATGGCCAATTCGAGCTAAGGCTATAATTACTTGCTCCGGAATGACCGCAAGATTGATCCGCCATCTTAGATTTGGGTAACGAACCGCTTAAGGAATAATCGTAGCGTTATAATGAAGGTGTTGGAGCCATTCATGGCTTGTAGTTATTGACGTAATTGTTTTCAACTTTAAAAAGTAAATTACTGTTTCAAAGTCCATATTAAAATATTATTGAGATAATCCAATCCAATGCATGTCGTTTTTTAAATACGAGATAAGTACTCTCGCTTTTAAAAAATTAGAATATGCTCATGTACAAAGAAATAATTTCATCTCCAAAAATTTCATACTACATAAATGTTCAAAAAACTTGGATATTGACAACTTTGTTTCTTTTTTTTTTCTCTATAATACAATATGAGTACATACTGTACTCTGTGTTGATTTGTTCGTTATTGTTACGATAAAAAACTTCATCAATATCAGATAAGCCTCTTGAAAAGTGATGAAATTTCTACTTAAGTTCTTATATTAGCAAGATTTTATTAGTTTCAAACTTATCTCATCCAAGTTAGTTGATTTAAGGCTTTCCATTAAGGTCATTGTTGGGGTAATAAAAATAAATGGGGAGGCATCGATCATCTTATTATTAGTAATGGCTCGAGATTTGTAATATCAAAATTATTTTTGCAGAATGAAAGAATCGAAAGTTAATAAAAGGAATAGAAATTTTGATTAAGACTTTATCATCATCTGTGAAGGCTTTATAGAATTGATTATGGGCTCTTTAGTATATATTGATGAAAATTTATTTCATGCTATCCATCAATCTTTTGAGGTCTAGTGTTAGACAATCTTCCGCTACTGGAGTATTTGTGAGAGGCGGTACTTGCGTTTTGACGACCGTAGAGGTTGTTAGACAGGAAAATGCTGCTAACCTCTAAGACCTTATCCCATAGTCGCCGGCTACAATATCAAGGGAAAAAGGGACTGACGCTCTTTAAGACCAACACTACACAACGCGCATGTAATTTTAAACGTATGCTATTTTATATAATTCAAGTAGAAATGAACTGGTAATTAAAGTTGCTCTTAACGCGTGCTTCAGGATTTCGGAGTCCATTACAAGTCATTGGTACTGGCTGCTATCATTAAATAGCAGTTACTAAATCTTGCCAGAGGCGATCTTACCATGCCACTAACTTGGATTATTTTTTTAAAGATTCAAATAACAAACGATTTTTTTTTTTCATTTTATTTTCACTTTTCACCTCTTTACTACTTACCGTCAGATGGATAGTCCATCTGTCAACCCGTTATTGTGCCACTGCTGGCACGGGTCTTCTCTCTGATTGAGAGAGTTTCAGGCCATAGTGCACCGCGCTAGCCAATTGCGAATTGGTAGACTTCACACATCTTTAAGAACTTTTTTTTAATGAACTCTCAGATGTGTAGGTTTCCTCACGATGTTTTCTTTCACCGTAAAGCAGTGATAATTAACTTCTAATATGCACATTTATTTTGAAGACTGAGAAGGTCACCTTATATTCCGAAGCTATCTTTTTTCTATTTTTTTCATTAAGTACGCTTTCTACACTCATAGCCCCGCAATAGGATTTTCTCCTGTGTCGCGGGTGCCATGGACACACAAAGATGAATACACGTTTGTGTATTCATCTCTTCATCATTTGGGTGTTTACCCAGACCCAGAACAGAATTCTAAATTCATCATTCAGATGTCTGTCTGGCTGGGAATCGAACCCGGAACCCACTGCGTGTCAGACCAGTATGGTGACCGCTTCGCCACGCGGGTCGTATATGAAAGTGAGTCGGCAACCCCACCCTTCCACCGAAACGCAAAACTGCTTCAACCTAGAAATAGGTGTGTTACTCTAAGTACTTGTACTCTTCTTTGCTTCTCCACAGTCTTCCATTAGCACTATTTCTGCCTTATTTATAGTCTATTGTGATTTTATTACAAAAATCGGAAGCAATGAAATCCCATTCCGTACCATCGGAAGTTGTATTGTTAATATTTATTTGATACATTGTCCGTTCTTTGACAGGGCATGTATCGTACATTCCCTATTCAGCGTTGTTATAAATCATGCCAATTGTTTCCAAGCCCTGAGCGTTTGATTGATGACGCCGTTTGCCCTTGATTTTCATTGAGTAAAGGCTGAAGCACACTTCAGTTATTGTGTATAGTTTCTTTATGCGCTGGAAATAGTATTTATGTCTTCTTTCTCTTATTGTTGCCATTCCAACCAGTTTTGTGTCGGTCCTTCGGTATACAATTCGATTAGATATTATTTTCAGATATCAATCAGCTAGTCAGTCATGTGGCTAGAGTACATCCAGTTCAGTTAACTTATTTTGACAGCCCTGTCAAAATGCAGCATTAAGCTTAGTTTGTTAAGCATTTCATCGTTGCAAGCTATTATAAAAGCAAAAGACTCAACTGCTAGAACCTAAAATTAACTATCGGGTTTTTGGATTTAATATTTATAGGTTTAATTTAACGTTTTAAGAGCCTTGGTCGAAATAGTAACATAAAAGTATTAGTATATACTTTTGTATTTAATAGACTTTTACTTGCTTTTATTTGATACCCATATTGTCATAATAATAAATAGAAAAGTTATCAAATCAATAAAATTGTTTGTCTTGTTTTTTTGTCCATTTACAGGCGCCATTTTTTCTAATTATATGTCACTATAAAACTGATACGATTCTAATGATATGTCATATGTCACAATTCATGAAGTCGTTTCGGCTATAGCGCATGTCAAAGAATAGACATACATACAAACATACACACATATGCTCGAAAAACATTACCTTCTTTCTGACGCACTCCCGTAAAACTGTGACATAGAAAATATTTTATATACAAAAACATTTTAGTCCTAACCAAATTTTGATAGCAAAACCGTCGCGCGTGTTCACACACCCTTATCTATCACAACCCCAAATAAAAATTGATTTATACATTCGTACGCGGCGGTATCTGTGAAACATTGCTGGGGTTGTATGGCGATTGTGCTTTGCAAAGCTTTTGACTTTAGCCCGAATAAACTTGATATATGGGGGGTAAAGGCTGTTTCTGTATTTTATGAATTTTATTTAATAGATGTTAGTACACTTTGTAGTTTGACCGGGGAGCTTGTCATCACTATATATTTTCTGATGATAGAGTGATTTTCATATTACATCACAAATGTACGTAAAACAGACTTCTGCAATGAGAATGAATTCGGGGGCATCTCAAACCAATAATACTGAGTAGGAAAGGTTATTCAATGTAATTATTATTATAGTTTGGTACTTTTGTCTATAGGTTGCAGTCTCAGTACTTCATCAGATTTACATAGCTACTTAATGCTCGTTTGCTACTTCAAAACGATAAAACAAATAACTATGTTAAAAATATATTTTAAACTCAGCAGCTTAAAAATGATTGATTGATTTCAGTTTCACTTCATTGTCTTTAAGCAGTAAGTTTTGTAGATTTAAAATTATTATTTAATTTAACGCTGTTTATAAGTTTTCGTCAAAATAGTTATAAGAGTATTATAAGACGATTCTAATAATATGTTATATATTATGTCAGAATTCGTAAAGCCGTTTGAGCTGTAATGCTTGCCAAATAAATAGACATACATACCAAATGAAATGAAATGAAATGAAATGAAATGAAATGAATGAAATGAAATGAAATGAAATGAAATGAAATGAAATGAAATGAAATGAAATTTTCATCGAAATGAATTAAATCAGTCTAAAATTTAACAATCCTCATTAGGATCCATGTGGTCCAATCAGCAGACAAAACTAATTTTCATGGTTCTTAACCTGTAGGAGTGAAAATTCTCATAATTATTTTATATGCTAACCGCATATAAAATAATTATGAGAATTTTACTACTACGACTATTTTCCTTCGTAATTAATTAGTATCGTAACGACCTTCTTTAGAAATCATTTACAGCAGCATTACATCCTAAAATATAAATCTTTACCGTAGGGCTTAAACGTTTTGCTACTCGAAAAAAAATTACAACGATACTAAGGATATATAATATAAGTTTTTATATAATATATTGTCGGCGACAGCTGTCTAGTCATTAACAATAGATGACGTCACGCACCTGTGTCGGACGATATCGAATGAT